>WWET01002220.1:237411-267960 GCA_011038615.1 Limnodynastes dumerilii
TTTTTTTTTAGGTTAGGGGCCGGCCCTATATTTTATTTAGGTGCTAGGAGGGGTATTCATTTGTGTGTTGTTGTAACGGGTGACAGGGCATGATGGCACTTGTGGTTCTCCAAGTGCTAGCATGCCCTGTCATCCTTGGGCATGCTGATGATTGTAGCACTACATGCATCAGCATGCTCAAGAGTGCTAAAAATCCACTAAAACCCGGGAAATTCCTGGTGATGTGAAAGGGTCAGACCCGGGAATTTCCTGGATTTTTGGTGGACTTATAACGTGGTTTTGAAAATGACACAGCACTGCTCCCAGAAAAGACCCGGGTACAAAATACCGGGTTTTTCTGGGATGGTGATGTGAAAGCGGTATAAGAGAGGAAAGTAACACCTGGGCAAAACCATGTTGATTGCAGGGGAGTCAAATTTCATCTGTTGCAAACAGTATTAGAGTTGAAAGGTGATGTTTCCCAGCCCAAATCTAAATAAAAGTGTAATAGTAAAGCTGGTCACTATCTGTGTGCAATAAACAAAAGCAAAGATATATCCCTGCATGCATAGGATACAATTTACTTGACTGCCCCTGAAACCAACATGGTTTTGCCCAGGAGTAACTTTCCTCTATTATTTTCAATCTCTGAATCAGGTGCATAGTGTGGATAACATGCTGCAATCTTACACAGCTACTGTACAGCTTAATAGGAGAAGATAGACAGACAGGAAGTTCCTGAATAACTTTATCAACAACTAACATAGACTCCCACTAACAATGGGGTAGATCCAGAACTACGTTTGCAATACGTTTCCTCGCGTAGCGTATTTAAGCGTGTGTACCTTCTATACACTCCCCTTGTCACACCCCTTGAATGTACGTATTTTGACCAAGATACGCTTTCCAAACCCTACCTTAACTTTAACGTAACCAATGTGATCCGCTCTTGTTCTGGATCTGGCCCAATATCTCTATGTATGAGTAATGTGACCATATGTCCCGTTTTGAACAGGACTATACCATTTTTAGGTAGCCTATCCCGTTGTCCCCAAGCACAGCTTTGGGAAGCCGAAATGTCCCGTTTTCAGAAAGATAGCAACTAGAGATGTGCAGGCTCAGATTTCTAAATCCCATGTCGGATCTCGTGGGGTTTTGGAATTCAGCGGTGGATGAAGCAGCACGGAGGAAAGAGCCAGGGACACAGTAAAGGTAAGTAAGAGGAATACTGGGGGGGGAGCTGGACACATGAGATGAATACTGGGGAAGCTGGACACATGATGGGAATACTGGGGGGAGCTGGACGCATGATATGAATACTTGGGAGAGAGAGCTGGACATATGATGGGAATACTGGGGGGAGCTGGACACATGATATGAATACTGGGGGGAGCTGAACACATGATGGGAATACTGGGGGGACCTAGACACATGATATGAATACTGGGGGGAGCTGGACACATGATGGGAACACTGGGGGAGCTGGACACATGATATGAATACTGGGGAGAGCTGGACAAATGATGGGAATACTGAATAAACATTACTATTTTCAAAAAATTAGTAGATGTCCTCTTTTGAGGAAAAAAATAAATGGTCACATTATGTATGAGCACAGTTGAGAACAGTAGTTTTATTAATAAACATAACAAGTGCCTTAAATTTTCCATATAAGAACAGCATGCTCCCCCACCTCAATATCAACTCCAGAAATGGTTGCATCTTTTTATGCTGGACTGGTGACAAAGGAATGAAGCATTAAATAACAAATTGATAGTATTATAAGTTTTATTGCACTACATATACTGAAAATTTATAATTCTCCTTTAGGATATTACAGCATTAATTGGGAAATATTATTCTAGTATCAACAATGTAAATCACAGACGTCTTATATACAGCCAACATAAAACCCCTATAATACTTATTGACAGGTCAGTGACAGCACAGATCATATAAGTAGACTAATATAAATGGAGGAGCTGTCTTATACAAAAAGGGGGGAGACAGATAATGCACTAACTGGAAAAAGAATATAATAACTTTAATTCAATATGTATTAAAAAGTTACAGTGACAGTAATCAATACATCCATCCCAGAAAATGCACCTACTTTGCAAACTACCAATTAACTAGATTTGGTGTATTGCTTCTATGGAGTTTCTGACAAGCCTCTTACACAACACAGTGCATTCTTTTCATCGGATATGGGAGCCTTGGTACAGGTATTTTAATCGACCGCTACCTGGTACTATTGAATGGATAATTACTTCTATTTCGATATTTTCAGAGGTAAAATTTTATTTTTTTTACTTCTTGATGTTGTATTTAAGCAATCAAACCCATGATCATCCCCCTCCTCTCTTTCCACTTCCTTTTAATGTCCCTGTCCCTATTCTCTCTCTCATTCTTTCTTTCTCCTTTTATCCATCTTGGTTCCTCCACAGATATATAAAATCTAACAGCAGCTATGTTGTTTAGTGGTTAAATAGCTTGCCAAGGAGGTCTTTTTAGTCACCAGCAGTAATTTTTTCTTATTAGTTCTATTTTTGTTCATGTGCTTACCATGTACACTATTATTCTCCTAAGTTACATTTATTGGCGTATCTGGCATTGATCCAATAATGTTTCTTATTACTTTTGTGTAACTGGTTGTAAAATAAATGCATTTCTGTTTGTATGACTGCTGTTATAATAAAATAATGAGATTAACAAAAAAAGAAAGGGTGAAGTAGTAAATAACACCAATTCCCACAATCAATTTAAAATACAGAAGTGTGTAAAGAAATAAAAGTGTATGAAAATTGGAGTTACATATAAATGTTGAAGTGCTTCTCTATTTGTTCAAAATTATAGTTAATAATAGCATAGATCCAGTGGCCCAGGAGGCAATAGAAATGTTGGTGCTGCCCCCCTCCCCTGACAGTGGCAATTGCAGCAAACTTCCCCTCCCACCTGTAAAATGATTATCATTGGACTAAGGCACCAAGTAACCAGGGTGCTGGCCATAATGGACCTCAGGACGGGGTCTCTAATTCTCTTGCAGGTACTTGTTTATCTTTGCAGCCCCCTGCTGGAGAGGCCGCTGGTTACGCTACTTCCGTATTTTTTTCTTCAGCAGAGGGCGCACGCACTCCGGTGCAGCTGTGTATGTCCCCCGACGGCGGCGGCCCATATAAACAATAAGGGAGGAGGAGGGTGTCTCTCTGTCCGTGCCCCCCTCCCCAGTCCGCCCCCCCTTCGTGTCCCCAATGTCCCCTCCGTGTCATGTCCGGTCTCCAGAGGCTCCCGCCGCCCCAGAACATCATCAATCATCTCCGTCCGTCCCCCCGCCCTGGAGGAGGGTGTATCCGATACAGCAACATGTCCGGTCACGGACATTGCTGCATTAGTGTCACCCACTGGCAGTGTCGTCGTTATCGTCACCAAACCGCCCCCCCCATTCGTGTCCCCGTGTCCCCGCCGTTTCATGTCCGGTCGCCAGAAGCCGGCTGCTGCCGCCGTCGCACAGAACATCAGTGTCACCTACCCACAGTGCCCGTGTCCCCAGAGAGAGAGAGAATTGAAAAAAAATATATAATAATGTACGTAACTTATGTAGCAGGGATACGTAAGTTACGTAGCGGGGGCCGGCCGCAAAGATAAACAAGCACCCTCTTGCGTCTTGCCACATTGCCTCTCCCCGCCTGCCGCTCCTCCCTGACGGCTGATGTTGGCGGAACATGATGATGTCACGCCCGACAGTCTGTGTAAGGGAGCAGGGGGCGGAGGAGAGGTCTGTATCTCACTCTCTGCTCTCTCTCGTCTCTCTCTCTCTTTCTCTCTCTCTCTCTCTCTCTCTCTCTTAAACCATGCAACTTCATAAATGAATATTATCACTATACCCTGTTACAAATCTTATTGTGCACAAAAAAATGGCAATTATCATTTAATTATGATCCTGTTCACCACAGTGTTATGACTCCCGTCGCACATATGGATCCTTAGGTGCTTGAAGCCAGAAGCGCATGCATGCACTGTACTGTAATGCGGGCTTGTTCTGCACACAGAATGCAGAGGAGAGCGTACACCAGCTCATCTAGCGTTTCTCTGCCTGCGTTTGCGCATCTCAGAACTGCAGAGTGTGCAATCGCGTTTTATTCAGATCTTAGACCGGCTTGCGCTCTGAGGAGCATGTTGAGGGAGGGGCAGAGACACAGTCAATGTGCAGTAATTGAAGCAAATGCACCCCATTCCTGAGAGAACACGAGCGCAAAAGAGGAATGTTTACATCAAACATTTGCATCTACCACATGTCATGTCCACAAATTCTGTGACCAATTTCTTATCCTTGCATTAGGATGCAAAACTTTGAACACCTTACAAAGGGTCAGAAATCGCCCAAGTTTTGTGCATATGTTCAATAATTTCTACATATAGTAAGAAAAATTATTTTTTCAAATGTTATTTATTTTTTTAAGAAATGTGTACTTTTTGTGTTAGCGCCTTCACATGAGTACTGAAGTGATTGCACTATTCACTACCTTTTCTACAGTCGGCATTACACTGTACTACCCAGAACATGAGCAATGTACAGTATTTGGACAGGTAGTTGCATTGTGCTTAGCTGCTGTGTGTCTGTACGTTGCCGTAAGTACTTTCAACCCAAAGGCACTGCTGCATGCACTTTTGAATCACATGTGGTCTGTCCCACTATTACGAATGCATCTACGAAACACACAATGCGTGCCAATTAGCACTCAGATCCAGATCGGGTCAGAGTGCAGAAAACGCCCATATTTCGTCATTTTTGATCAGGTTTCTTTCATTGCAAATACATGTTAATGTCTAACAATATTAAATACACTGGAGAGCATATGAATAGATTCAAACATGGTGGATCGGATCAAGAGTTAAGATCTCACTGCACTTGGAGCTCCACCTGATCAGCTTATTTGACCAATGTGCGTAGGTCACCCACTAGTGTGTTAACTGTTTAGTTAAGGGAAACTGTGTATCCTTAAACCTGTATAAGAAATAGCAGCAAGTGCGTCATGTGAGCTGGATGTGTAAAGACATAGGAACTTCACAAAGAATGCAATGAGGTGTTTGTTATTGAGGGGGTTGGTGTCACTGACTGTTAAGCTGGGTACACACTACAGATTTTCTAAGATTGTGTCATTGTTTAATTGTTCAAATTGGAAGTTTTAAAAGACCTGATTTAACAATGTAATGTACTTTACAACGAATGGCCATGATCATTGCAGAGTACACACTAATCACATATCATTCCAAACCCTTGTTTACTGGAACGACAACTGTGAGACTGGAAATGCAGCTTAAAACTGTTAGGAAACTGATCTGTACTAAGTTGCCTTTTTAGTTCATATTTTCATATCCATTGCCCTTTGAGGGTGTGGCAGCCTAACCCTAAGTATCCCCTTCTAGGCTCCATACCCTCCCTGCAGCCTAACCCAAAGTCTCCCCTTCTCCCATCCATTCCCTCCCCACAAGCCAACCCTACGACTACCCCACTACATTTCACCCCTTCTCCGCAGAATAAGTGCACTAACCTGTCAGGTGCTGTCGACTGATCTGTACTAACTTGCCTTTTTAGTTCATATTTTCATAACCATTGCCTTTTGAGGGTGTGGTAGCCTAACCCTAAGTCTCCCGTTCAAGGCTTCATACCCTCCCTGCAGCCTAACCCTAAGTCTCCCCTTCTCCCATCCATTCCCTCCCCACAAGCTAACCCTAAGACTACCCCACTACATTTCACCCCTTCTCCGCAGAATAAGTGCACTAACCTGTCAGGTGCTGTCGGAATAGTCGGGTGCTGCAAGGGAGTCTGCGGTGTAACTTTCTAGTTGTGACATTTTTGCAATAGACATAGCCAACAATTAGCTGTCGGCTGTGTATATTCGAAAATGCCATTTTCGGAGCGTCGAACACAACCCCCTTTTGTTATGTACTCTTTTTCTATGTAGCTACTGCTCCATGTTGTTGCTAATCATTGCTTGTTGCCTAAAGTAACATCAACCAATAACCTTCTCTTTTATTGCCTCTTACTGAACACCTCATGCATACTTTTTTCCTCATAAGTACACTGGGCTCTGTGTATGTATAAAACTCTTTACTTATGGATTTATTTTATATTTGTTGTTAGACAGTGTTGTAAAATAACAGCTTTTCAGCAGTTTTATTTTACATTAGGACATGGAGGTGTCTATGGAGAGTAATAGCTTTATTTCAGTAATGCACTTTGAAAAAAATAACAACACCTTAATATATAGTTTGTAAACCTGAATAGAATAACCATGCAGAGCACATCATTCTCAGTCAATCATTGCTGCATTACTGCACAACATGCTGTGTTACCCTGGTATAAACGCCATCTTGGAGTCACCTGAAAGACCAGCGGGAGGAGTGTAACGTATGTGCAGAGGGGAAGACACTAGTAAGCTCAGAAGTCTGGATACAGCAGAGGATTCCTTGCATGCTCCACTGTACAATCTCCAAACTAGCCCCATAACTTAGCGCACACAGGACCGTATTCAGAGATCCGCCAGCGAAAGGTACGCAATTATACGCACAAACGTTGCAAGACAACACCCCTGACACTCCCCTCACACGGACGGGTTGTCCTTGACTTACGAGTGCCTCGACCACCCTTTATCTTAATGTGAGCATTTCCATGCGTCTAATACTTCCATACATGCGTATTTAACTAACCGCGCCTTCAAACGGTCATTTAAATGCCTCCCCCCACCCATTTTCACATATCTGTATCCGGAGGGATTACAACAACGCCCCTCCGTACGTATTTTCTCACGTGCGATTCACAAGTCCGTGCCTTATGGACTTCTGTGCGTAAAATCAACGCACAGGACTTTCCGCAAAAACGGTTCTCTGAATACGGCCCGAGGACTGTAATGGCCTCCCATCTGAGGGGGTAGAGGCTAACACAGAAGAATAATTTAAATGTGATTGGGATAAACATAAAGCTATATATATAAGGATAATCATGGATTTAAAGAAATAAAAAAAAAGAGCAGACTAAATTGGCCATATGCTTCTTATGTACTATCAAATTCTATGTTTCCAAGACGTCCATCTGCTATGAAGGCATCACCAAAAGTGGACTTTAATTTAATTTCCACTTACGTCTCAATGTTCTTGTAGTGCAAGTTTGGCAAAAAGTTTTCTTTTCAGAGTTTGTTAAACACTTAAAAGACAACTAAAATGTCATCCAAGAAGACAAAAACAAAATAACATTGAGCACAAAACTAAAATCATCAACAACATTTTAAAATGTTGCAGGTGCTTTAGAGAGGTCAGAGAGCTTCATTAAATACTCTCGGCTCAAGTACTGGATGCTGTTTTCCACTCATCCCCTTCTTTCATGTAGATTGAATTAAAAATTTCATGAAAGTCTGGTTTTCTAAAAACGGAGGATCCATGGATTTGATCACAAAGCTCAGATATCAAAGGGAGATGATAACAGGTTTTGAAGTTGTCTTTTAAAGGTCTTTTATGCTCTGCAGGTCTGAGAATGTGACCCTCCTGCTTTAAAGAAAATAATTCTACATCCCCTTTGACTTTGTTTCTTTGGCTTTTTACTTGTTTGAATGTGGACTATTTCTTGTTCAGTTTGGCAGAAGCTCTGATCATATATCTGAATGCAAATTAGGATACCAGTACATATGCTTCAGGGATAATTAGAGATAACTGTGCAGCATTTGCAAATGAATTTGCAGTGTATACATAGGCATCTCTCCCTCCCCCCAAAATATGAAGGGGGCACCATTCAGCAGGGGTGCCAGCGGAGGACTGCACAGAGACAGTGCCAGACACTGTCCATGTAATCCTCTGTCAGTGTAGGAGCTCCTACACAGCAGCTCCCTCCCATCTGAGTGACGCTGGTGTGACCTCAAGGTCACGTCAGCGCCATTCAGTGAGCAGACAGCGCACCGTGGAGGAGAGGAGAAGAAGAGCTTCAGCACGGTTAAGGTAAGTTAGAGGGGGAGGTGCACCAATAGGAGAAGGGGGTGCACCAAGAGGAGAGGGGGTCACCAAAGAGAGGGCTAAATTCTTTCCCCTTTCAACAAAAAATGTTGACTTTATATATTTTTTATATTGTTGTATTGATTCTATATATGTTGTGACGCCCCATAGTCTATATTAGTTTTTACTCGCTATAATTTACAGACAATGGGGTAGATCCAGATGTATGTACATAGGTGAATTTACAAGGCCATTAGTGTAAATTCACTGATAGGGACCATCTGTGCATGCACACGGCAGAGGTTCCCTTAGTGTAAGTTACATACGACAGTACTTTCGGGGGAAGGGGCAGACCCTTCCCTTACGATGGCTCAATCCCCACCATATAGGCAGGGATAGCCATTTAAATGAAGTTTACAGGGTGGGGGAAGCCCTGTTATGACTATGTCTGCAGCCGTAAGGCCACAGACCTAGACATCATATTTAAGGTAGGACTCTGGGCACGTAAGTGTCATGTCCGGATTTACTACAGAGAGCAGGGAGTGCAGGGGGCGTGCACTCCCCACTATGCGATCGTATTTACGGACCCTCGTATGCACATAGGGGCTGATCCAGACCTACACTGTAGCTCTGTGCGTACTAACGCACATCGTAACAAATATGCACTCCCCCTGACACTCTCCCCGTCCTGCCGTAGTTAAGCCGGCTGCAGCCTACCCTAACTTTTGGCAGCGTAACTATGGCAGGATGTAGCTACGTACTGCCCGTAACTACTGAGCCCAGCCCTTCCTGACTATTTAGCATCCCCTCGCCTACATTCCCTAAATCTAGCGTTTTTACGGTGATCGTAAGCTTGGCACACCCCTTCCACCAGAAATACGCTAGAGTTAGGGATGCACCATTCACAATTACGAAAATACTTTCTTATGCTACAAAACATCTGCCGAGCGCAAGCACAGATTTGAAAAAATACCGATCTTACGCATACGCCTGGCAGGCGTTATTCTGGATCAGTCCCATAATGCGTGAGTGCGTCTGGATCTGCCCCAATAATAGTAACGTGAATGACATGTTTTTTTCTGTTTTCAGATTTTGTTATCAACCAAAACTTACTGAAACAAAGGCATCTCGAATATTAAAGTTTAATATAATTTTCATTGTAATGTTTCATTTAAATGTTTAATTTGTAGCATGGTAGATTATATTGTATATAAGACTCATGTACAAGAAAACTCTGGCCACTATTAATAAATGCATTGCCAGCAGCTATCACTAATACATGGACACTGTCTGTCTGAACTTATGTGACAACTATTAAGCACTAATTTTATGTTTTTAATTAACTTTTCAAAAGAAATACATTTTTTAAATATATTTATCAAGCAAACTGAATTTTTATTTTCCAAGGAAAGAAATAATAAAACAAAAAACTAATTAATGTTATACTGTATGTTTACCAGTAAAAAAAAGTAACACCACTTACCTTATAGAGGTGGATGTGTGGCCAGGTTCATTCACTGGCTCCTCCCCTCTCTGTTATGGAGCCTTAGAATTCTTGGCCAGATACAGACTTTACCAAAAATTGTGTAATTGTATAATGGGTGTGTTAATACCGGTCACCCTTACCCATCATATTGCCTGATTTAGGTTTGTTCAACTAAATTGGAATGCCCATATCGTACATTAAATAGTGCATCTAATTAAATCAAGAGAGATACATACATACATACATACATACATACATATAGAAAACATTTACTATTATAAAATGCCCCAACAGTCGATACACATATTTCCTCTGCTGCAGTGATGACTCCCTGCTCCTCTTCCAGACACTATAAACAGAAATGCCCAAAACACTGCGACTGGCAGGCTTGCCCCATAAGCACAGCAGGTGTCACGTTATGTAGAACACACAGACGCTGTGCAGAACACATAGTACAGCTGCTCAGAGGCTCTGTGGAACACTGAGCATTAAAAAAAGAAAGAAAAAACTGTGTCACTGAAGTGCAAGCAGAGGAATGTCAGTGACTGACACCCTCCTCCTAAGTGCAAAGTGACATCCATTTTCATGAACATTTCCGGGGTGAATCAGAAATGCGATTGCGAAAAGATCGCAAATATACGCACCTTAGTTAAGATCTGGCGATCACCCCAGTCACCCTGTGGTAGATCCAGCCCTGTGTTTAACCTTACTTATTATAATGCCTTTCACTTTTACCCATCATATTTCGTTCCCCCTTATCCATCATATCACCATTCACACTTACTTATCATATTACTGTTCACCTTTACCCATCATATCGCCATTTACTCTTACTTATTATATTGCCATTCACCCTTATCCACATTTTCTGTTCACCCTTATCCATATCGCCATTCACCCTTACCTATCATATTGCCATTCACCCTTACCCATCATTTTCCTTTCACCCTTATCTATTATATCGCCATTCACACTTACTTATCATATTACTGTTCACCCTTATCCATCATATCGCCATTCACCCATACCTATCATATTGCCGTTCACCCTTACCCATCATTTTCTGTTCACCCTTATCCATCATTTTCCATTCACCCTTACCTATCATAGTGCCATTCACCCTTACCCATCATTTTCCTTTCACCCTTATCCATCATATCGCCATTCACACTTACTTATTATATTACTGTTCACCCTTATCCATCATATCGCCATTCATCCATACCTATCATATCGCCATTCACCCTTACCTATCATATTGCCGTTCACCCTTACCCATCATTTTCTGTTCACCCTTATCCATCATTTTCCATTCACCCTTACCTATCATATTTCCATTCACCCTTTTCCATAATTTTCCTTTGACCCTTATCCATCATATCGCCATTCACACTTACTTATCATATTACTGTTCACCCTTATCCATCATATCGCCATTCACTCTTATCTATCATATTGCCATCCACCCTTACCTTTCCTATTGCCATTCACCCTTATGTTACGGTACACAATATCACGGTACTCAATGTAAAGATACACAATATCAAGGTACACTGGTTTTACCTGGTCAGAGTACCAGAGTGACCTGAGACAAGAAGGGAGATGAAACGGGTTACTCACCAGTATGCAGAGCCTGCGTCCGTCTGAGTGTTCGCTAGAGCCCCTAATGGTGGGGATAGACTGGAGCTGGTAAGACTTCTTCAGGATACACACCTTAGAGGGCACCCGGGAGAGGAAATGGGACCAAGCGGGAATGGAGAAAGGCAGAAGGCAAGTAGGTGTAGTAGTACAGAAGAGACTGTACTAAACAGACAACAGTAAACACCAAACAGACTAACTTCAAGACAATACTGGACAGACAAACTAACTGACAAGGAGATCCACACGTCACACACACACCAGCAAAAACCCACAAGGGGATACACTAACAAGCACACAGGAGAGGAAGGGTTAATACAAATGGGGTGAACGACAAGGAGTAGAAGGGAACTTGAAACACGATGTATACAGGCAGGAACGAGGAAGGTCAACGATGGGGCACTCAAATAATCACTAGCAAGAAATAACAAGAGGTAAGAAATAGAAAGAAGCACGGGCAGCAGAAGCTATAACCGGCGGGCAGGAAGTGCAGGCGCCGACTATTTAAATGAACACTGGCCAATGAGGGAGCCCGGCTGGGACCAGCCTCCTGGAGCAACGTGGCGCAGCATAACAGCAAGGCGCGTGGCTGAGCCAATGGAAGCACGGGAGACGAACACGCGACCTGTAGCCAAGCAACCAGACGCTGCAAACACCAAACAGACTGACTTCAAGACAATACTGGACAGACAAACAAACTGACTAGGAGATCCACACGTCACACACACCAGCGAGAAATCCCCTAAGGGATACACTAACAAGCAAGCAGGAGAGGAAGGGTTAACACAAAATGGAGTAAACAACAAGGAGTAGATAAGGCAATGGGACACAATGGATAACAGGCAGGAACGAGGAAGGTCAACGATGGGGCACTCAAGAAAGCAACAGTAGCAAGAAAGATCAAAGAGGTAAGAACAGTAAGAAGCACGGGGCAGCAGAAGCTATAACCGGCGGGCAGGAAGTGCAGGCGCCGACTATTTACATAGGAGGCTGGCCAATGAGAGAGCCCTGCAAGAACCAGCCTCCCAGAACAACGTGGCGCAGACAAACAGCATGGAGCGTGACCGAGCCAATGGAAGTGCACCAGAGGGGAAAAAAGAGCGTTCCAGTTGCCAAGCAACCAGGACGCTGCCGGAGTCCGGACCAGTGAGAGGGAAGCGGGACCGCATGGCTAATTTGCATGCGGTCCGCTCACGTGACGGCAGCGGGAGGCGAGGTGCGCAGGCGGCTACGTGCTGGCGCTGGAGTGACGCCGCGGCCTCTAACACCTTACCCATCATTTTCCGTTCACCCTTATCCATCATATTGCCATTCACCCTTACCCATCATTTTCCATTCACCCTTATCCATCATATCGCCATTTACCCATACCTATCATATCGCCATTCACCCATTTTCCGTTCACCCTTACCTATCATATTGCCATTCACCCTTACCTATCATATGGCCATTCACCGTTACCCATCATTTTCCATTCACTTACCTATCATATTGCCATCCACCCTTACCTTTCATATTGCCATTCACCCTTACCCATCATTTTCCATTCACCCTTATCCATTATATCGCCATTCACTCTTACCCATCATTTTCTGTTCACCATTATCTATCATTTTCCGTTCACCCTTACTTATCATATTTCCATTCACCCTTACCTTTCATATTGCCATTCACCCTTATCCATCATTTTCCGTTCACCCTTACCTATCATATTGCCATTCACCCTTACCTATCATATCGCATTCACCCTTATCTATTATATTGTAGTTCATCCTCACCCTTTATATTGCCGTTTGTCCTTTCCCAAAATATTACACGTTCATAATACATTTGGAAAGGCTTTGATGGAATTTTCTGATTAAAATCACTCTTAATGTTCCAGTCTAAGAATGAGGTTAAGGTCCTGGATTGGTAATTATTCATTTTATTTTATGTATGTTGGCAAAAAATACTAAGAAAGAAGAGAATAGTCATTTAAATTGGGGGTATAATAAAGTCCATTTGAATACAGCATTTCCAGGAAGGAATTCAAAGTGATTTAAGCAATCAGTATAAAAAACCCTCTAAAGCCAATGAATGACAGTTTTAATGCGGATATGAATAAATGTGGATGTTGTATATACTGTGCAACCATAGGTGTATAGTCCAAAATTTATGTGGGGATATTCCCCACTTTGAACGTAGTTATAATCGAAAACAGCTAAAAATGACAAGGAAAATGTCTACTGATTAGAAAATGGTGCTGTTTGAATCTGGCTGTAGGACATTAAGAAACATAATCAATACACAGGTGGTCCGGATTCACAGTTACGTAGTTTTCGTGTTATGTACGTTGTTTTAAGTATTGAGCTACTACGCATTTGTAGTAGCTTATTTACGCTATCTCCGTACCATTTCTGTACGTAGATTGCGTAAGCGCGGTCTTAGCGGTCGTTTCCATACATAACTGTGAATCCAGACCCATGATGAGGGGAGGCAGGTATGTTTTAAAAACTTATAACCAACTGAAAACAGGGACACAACTTCAGAAAATGAACGTCAGGATGAAGATGGGTCAATACCAAAAGGTCACAGTTCATTTACAACCACCCAAAAAATGTTAAAAGCTTTAATTGTATACCCTCAATTTTCCTTTGAACACATGACAGTCTGGGTTCTTTATGCCAAGCATTCAACAGTGTGCTGGATATATTTCTTGGAGAATCTTGTTCATATTTACATGATCATTGGCACATTATGCAGTCAGCTGTTATATTTCCTATTCCACTGAAATTCAATCGGTTAATTGAAATGTTCACAGATGGATGTGAAGCTTTTGGACATACCACTGTAAGTAGTAGTCTGTAGATAGGTATACTGGACCAGATTCAGAGTTTGCAAATAAGAGAGGAAATTTACTCTTGGACAAAACCATGTTGATTTCAGGGAAGTCATATTTCATCTGTTTCAAACAGTATTAGAGTTGAGAGGTGGCATTTTCCCGCCCAAGTTTAAATAACAGTGTAAAAGTAAAGCTGGTCACTATCTGTGTGCAGTAAGCAATTCAAAGATATATCCCTGCATGCAAAGAACACAATTAAATTGACTCCCCCTAAAATCAACATGGTTTTGCCCAGGAGTAACTTTACTCTCTTGTTTTCAATCCCTGAATCTAGTTCACTGTTACTACAAAAGGATGCACATGGTCAATAACAATAAACATTTAGCAGCGGCCTGAACCACCCTTGGAATCTATTAAGTTATACCCAAATTCTTGGCCGTCTTCAGAAATGCGTTTTTTCTAACGTCCGCAAATATACGCACGCACGTAGCAAGCCACCACCCACCAACTCCCATGACACTCCCCTCTCACAGCCGTGCTATCGTAGACTTGCACCTCCATAGAGCGCCTCTAACTTTACGCGTGTACTTACGTGCGTATATGTATGCGTACGTGCGATTGTAGGTAACCGCACCCTCAAAGACTCATTTAAATGCCTCTCCCCACCCTCTTTGACTTAACTTTTCAGGTACGTATTTCAACCCCTCCCCTCTGTACGTATGCCCACAATTGCGATTTAATTGTACGTGCCTAAAGCACCTTCATGTGTATATTCTAAGTAACGCGTAAATAAAGTTACTACATGCGCAGTTAAAACGTACCTAAAAATACGCAAGCAAGTTGAAAATGGATCTGTGAATACAGCCCTCTTATCTCCATCACCTGCATGCCACAGCAGAGGTTAGGATTTATTAAGCTAGGCAAAGTTTATTTTCTAAATTCAACCGGCTCGTTTTGGTGAGTCTGTCTGGTTTAGAACCATTTTCTCTTCTAAAATAACAAAAATGGCTGTGGTTTTCTGCTGTTGTAGCCAATACACTTTAATATTTGAAGTGCTATATCTACATTCTGTTATGCATTGAGTCGATTTCTCATGCCTACGATATTTGCATTAATGAGAAGTTGTGTGCCAAAAAACTTTATATAGAACATCAGATTGTGCCACATGCTCTATCAGGCATTGCTGTTGTAAGGGCTGTTATAGTTAAAGTTTAGCAAGGTCAACCTTTCAATATAGCATAGTTGTAGACACTCACGATCCAAATATCCTTAATGTCTCATATTCAACTATGTTCTGCAGAAACTCTGTGGTCACTCTGAATCTGTACTTGTCTGGCGAACAGCGATGATAAAACGATGAAGATAACATGATACTGTTGCCCAAATTACATTTCTAAGTATCTTTTCCCATATTACAGATTCTCCATACAATTGTACATTACAAGGAAATAAAATCCTTAATTTGCCGATGGAGTGGGAGGTGTAAAGAATCAAGTTATTACATTTCTTAAGACTATAACTCATTTCAAGGCTGTTAAGGAAGCATACCGTGTTGGAGTAAAGGGGTGAAATTCAATTTGTTCAGCTACAAAACCAATTTTCATGCTGTAAGTTTTTTCTTTATTGCAAGATGATATGTGAGCTCCAAATGCTGAATGAAACCTTATCTGGTCGTTCATCCATCTTACGCACCTTATAAATGCCATTGCAGTGGAATGGTCCCAAGGTCATAATAAGGACAAGGTGTTTCTTTTGCTGTAAGGTAAATGTAAACACTCTTGCTTATATATTAGATTTTAATTGTCTTGACAGATTTACAGAAATGGCCTTTCCCCAGACTTAGGATAAATTCAGAACGTGTGTGAAGGGCAGTTTACCAAATATTATTCAAACCCTTGACTGTAAGAACCACATAGAGACACTTTATCAGGAAATACTGTAGTTAGAAATAGGAAATCAGAGTTGATAGGTATCATGGTAAGATTAAATATATTTATACAAAGTAGTAGTGTAGGAATATGAAGTGACCTTTACTTCTAGCCAGAAAAAAATGTTGATAAAGGATTTATGGGTGTGTAGGCCTGGTCCCAATGACCAGACCCAGTTCAGATGCTCCTGCAGAATATACAAATTTGAAATGACCTTTTGGAAGAAAAGAGGTGGGGGTTTGGTAAGGGTGAAAGCGCCTCTAAAATGCCTGATATAAATTGACTGTTGAGTAAATGTACCATTATCTTGCCAGTCCCAGCACAGAAAGTATCCTTTGTGTTAAAGTTAAGTTGAACTCTCTGAATTTTCATTCTCTTATTTTATAAGAAACTGTTTGCATGTGTTGTATGCTATTTTGCTATCTTACTGTATAGAAGCAATGTGATTTGTTTTCATATTAAATGTCAATTAATAAATTAACAAGTTCATGTTTTCTTACGAAATCTCTAGTCAGACCAGCTTGGTTCTTAAATGCTACATAGTTGTTACAGAAGAGATCATTTTGAGTTTAAGATAATTCTGAGGCGGAGGCGGAGGCGGGTAGCGCCAATGTCCATGCGGACATTGCACGGATAGGTAAGGTAGACCTATGGCACTCGTAAGTGCCATAAGGTACCCAAGAAGGGGGCGGGATGGGGGCAGGATGAGTGAGTTAGGTGTGGGTCTGTCCGCACCTAACTCACACCGGATCTGTGAATCCGGTCCAGGGTGTGTGTATTGGTGCTGGTAACTAAATAACTTTTAAAGAAACACTACAGTGGTATCAAAAGGGCGCTGGTAACTAGCTACCTTTTGTAGAAATATCATAGTGGTTCCTAAGGGATTAATTATAAATAATTAATTATAAATAATAGTAATTATAAATTAAAATTATAAAATAAAAAATAGTAATTATATAAAATTATTTTAATTAAATTATTGATCCAGAAAAACTAAAGGATCAGGATAGATCAATCAAA
This sequence comes from Limnodynastes dumerilii, assembly GCA_011038615.1. NCBI lineage: Eukaryota > Metazoa > Chordata > Amphibia > Anura > Limnodynastidae > Limnodynastes > Limnodynastes dumerilii. The sequence goes on from WWET01002220.1 coordinate 254,267, forward strand.
AATATATGTAGAAATTTTGGTACCACAACAATAATTATATCTAAAATCAAAAAACAGAATGAAACAGAAATCTAAACAACTAAAAGCTCATAAATAAGTAAATGGCTTTAAATTAAATCAGAGTGGTGATTATATATAGAGAGACCATCTGAGTATAAGTCAATAATCCATGTCTTGGTCCTAGTTCCTAAAATGGAAACAAAATGTTAAAAAATACCTTTTAATGTTTCATTTTAAAATAACAACAAATAAGAAGAAAAGGAAACAAAAGTAAAAAAAGGCCACTTCCCTCAACTATTCCCAATAGCGCTGTAGTCGATGTGAGATCTGGAGGCGGTGTAAAAGTCCCGGGAAGCACCAACGATGTTCACAGCCTCAGTCCTGGCAGCAGCGATACAAGTGATGGGGTCAGCGGTACAGTCTGGAGACACTATGCGTTTCGGCCAGGGAAGCCCTTTTTCAAGTGCGTTCTCCAGGATGATGATGTCCGCTCTTTATCTCTTTGCAGGAAGTTTAAAGCAGGTGTCCTTAATTAATGAAAGCTTCATTAACCAAGGACATTAACCTGATCATTTAGTTTTTCAGGATCACTAATTTAATTATAATTACTTCTGCTTTACCCTTTGGAACCACTATTTTATTTTTATAAAAGGTAGCCAGCACCATTTTGATACCACTGTAGTATTTCTTTAAAAGTTATTCAGATACCAGCGCCAATACACACACCCTGTTATTAATTCTGATAAAAGTAAATTATAATAGATTAGTTTAAAGGAGTAACTAAAGGCATCCAGTGGCAGTTTGCATGCTGTCCAAATCATCTTTGGTGGGATCCTTGGTCATATGGAAACAGGGGTAATTAGTCATTGTAGAACAGACCCGGTGGATTTTATCAAACCTTTATTTCAGATAAGTCAAGCAGCCCCGGTGAGCTGAGGATCGTAACAATAAGGGTATACAGAAATTAATAGTAGTGTACCGTTTACATATATATATAAAAAAAAATTGAGTACACAATGGGCCTGATCCAGACCTACGCTCGCAAGCGATTGTACACTGGTCTTAAGCGTAAATTTGGCAGAAAAAACGCACTGCGCATGTACAGAGTGACAACTTTCGGTCGTTCCAAAGACCTTTTCATAGTGACGATTCAGGCGTCCGCATTCTTTGCGTTTTTTCCTACGACGGGGCGTGTTTATATTACGAAGTTAGTACGGACGCTGGAGTTAGGGAATGTAGGCGGGGGGAGCCATTTAAATTGGACAGTATGGGCGTGCTTAGTCCGGTACGATCAGCGCATCGCTACGAAAATTCGTATCGACGCCGGGAAAAGTTAAGGTAGGGTTCAGCCGGCGTACGGAAGTAAAGGTAAGGGGAGTGTCGTGGGAGTGAAAGTTTTTACGCTGGAGCGATAATACGCTCCGCTCTCATGCGTAGGTCTGGATCAGGCCCAATATCTCTTTGGCATTTATTCTGCTTTCAAAAACTCCCAAGTGTGGGCCGAAACGCGTCAGAGTGATTTTATGGCTTTAACATGGAACACAGACTGAACCTGTAATATTAACCACTGGTTGGACAGCCAAGTGGCCTCTGATTAAACAGCTTTCCTAATTGCCGCCAATGCCTTTTCATTCATGAGGATGGGTTGGCACTTCTACAGTGTTATTTCATCTGGCTGTGCTTTTGCTTTAAGGAGCCCTGGACTCGTCTTATGGAATGGTAATGTTTTACAGCTTCTACTACCTTCACTCCCAACTGAATATCTGACAAAGCCTAATTATTCTCCAAACGACGCCATTGGGACAGCGTCTGTTCCTAACGGAAAACAGAATCTCATTCATTCTACCGCTTGTTTTACATTATTCTGGGACTCTTCATTCCTAAAAATCTTCCTGCGATTGTTTATTAAGAGATAGTTCCCCCAATCCAGATCGGAGTATACGCCAGCTGGCGAGGTGTTTCTCTGTGTGAATTTTTACTGTGCATACTCATAACTAAAGAGCACGCAGTCACAGTCAATTCAGATGATAGCGCAACCCTGGCATGCAGGGCTTGCATTTATAGGGGCATGTTGAGTGAGGGAAGGGGTGGAGGGATGTGGTCAATGTAATTTGCACCTTCTACAGGTCATGTCTTAGTCAGGGGTCACTCATTTAGAAGCAAATTTAATACCCGTCAGCTTGATTGTTGTCCAGCAAAATACAATAAATTGATATAGAATCGCTGCTGGTTTATTGTGTTTATTTTTTTAGAGTACATTAAAAATAAAACAATTTTTAATATTTTCCTATAAATGAATTTTTCCATGGCTTTTAAGCATAAATACTAAAACGGTTTCCATTTTATTGATAACAGTGTATAACCCATGCAAACACATTATACAGCCCTGCACTTGCAGAGCATATTTGGAGACATAGCAGCTTACTTCGTGTGACCATACACCACATGCCGGTATTCACTTCCCATCCAGGTGTCCCGTTTACTTGCTCATGTGGATTGCATGAAATAAAATGTCCCTTACAGCACGCAAGAACGGCACACAGGATGCTCTATATTTGCGCTCTGATCTGGATCGGTGCGGTGTGGTATATTCAGTGGTATATTCAGTTTGTATGCAGAGTTATAACATGTATATACTGTGGAATAAATACTTATTTTTATAATAGCAGATTGGTTGTCGTTGAATGCATCCATATTTTAGTGACTACAATCATTCTTTGCACTGTGTCTTTTACACATTAAGTTAGTTCAAATATAATATTTTTGAAGTTATCCTAAAATGATAGTTATGACAAGTAAAACATAAAAAATAGCAGGTGACAGAATAACTATCCCAGTGTTGCCAATGTAACAGACATCAATTTACATGAAATGAAACTGCCATCACTCAGGTCAAACTAGGAGGTGAAATAATTCTTCTGAATAGAATAACATTTTCATGTTCACACATGTTCACATATACAGATAGACTGGGTCAATGCACCATCTAGGAGAAAGTAAGTGAGAATGGAACAAAATATATATTTTACATTTATGGTAAAACAGTCCAAGATCAGCTGATTCTCATGATGGACTGGATACAGACACCTGCATTATTTTTATTATTATTATTATGATTATTATTATTATGTCCTTGTTATTATCATTATTATTATTTTTATTATCGTCTATTTATAAGGCACCACAAGGTGTCCGCAGCGCCATACAAAATACAACAATAAAATACAGTACAGACATACAGGGCAGGGATGGAAAGAATAACATAATAACATACAATATAAATATAAAAAAATCACAAAAACAGCGGACCGGATTCACAGATGCGTGTTTATAATGTGCGCATTTTTACACACGCACATAGCAAGGCAACACCCATGACACTCCCCTAGCACAGCCGTTTTTTTTGTGACTTACGCCTCCATAGGGCACCCTTAACGCTACGTGTGTATTTACGCGTGTATGTTTCTTCCGTACATGCGTATCTTGCTAACCGCACCCTCAAAAGCCCATTTAAATGCCTCCCTCCGCTCACTTTCACGTAACTGCTATTCACAAGTCCATTCCTGAAGTACTTATGTGCGTAAATACTACGTCATATGCATGGAAAAAGTTACTACGCATACGCAGTTAATCCGCTTCTAAAAAACCGCTCGCAATCCCACACGTATCTGTGAACACGGTCCAGCAAGGCAAAATGCAAGGTGTCTAGCTTGACAGATCAGGGAGGAGGGGAAAGAGCATAGTGAGAGGTTGAGAAGAAGCCACCAGGTTGGGATGGGGTAAAAGGGGTACAAGAGGGTACGAAGTAAGGGGGGGTGGTGGAAGAGGGAACAACACTAGGATTAAAGGCCCTGCTCATGTGAGCTAACACACTAAGTGGGAGGGATGAACTTACAGAAGACATAAGGAGGGTGAAGGAAGTGGACTGCTGGTGTGAGCCTAGGAGAAAGGTAAGGAAGGCGAAGAAGGGATTGATGTAGGCTGCAGCGAGGATGTAAATGGAGTAGGTTTAGGTAGGCTTTTTGTACAAGCAGGGATGTGGCATTACGAATGAGAGAGGGGAGTGAACTCTCCCTGTCACTCCCCTCTCTCATGTGGGCTTTATGGTAGTTACGCTGCTATAAGCCTGCCTTAAGTTAAAGTTAAACGTACAAATCAGTGGTCCTAAACCCACCCTATTGTACAGCAGTATCTTAAACCCGCTGATCTTTCGTAATTTGTACTGGTGGAGGGGAAGAGCCACCACATTTATAAATTCTATGCCAATTAAAATAACAAAAGCAACAATTAATGTGAAGACACATAGTTCACTATGCTAGTGCTCTATATTATCATAATCATGTGCCATGTGCACTAACACCCATCTCAGATCTACGTGAATATCAGTAGACATTAGCTCTGCATTCTCACATTTAGGTGCAAACTCTGCACTTATGGAAATGTAATTAAGGTGTCAGAGGAGGATAAGGACAACCCATTATGGATAGATTATAGTTCCTGAATGCAATGAGCTACGGAGAATAGAGGACCACATGCTGGGTAACAATGAAGTGCTCATGAAGTGTAAACCTCCTAAGGATTCAGCAAATTTCTCTGTGGGTCTATTTGTATTTCTACTCCATGGAAACCAATGTTACTTCTGTATTTTAAATAAACTCTTTTTTAAAGCATGTATCATCAACAGTGCATGTATAATGCACCAAGTCTTTGACATTAACACATCACTAATATTTTATGATTTATAAATTCAAGTCTCTTGATCTTACCCATATTACCCACCTGAAGTTGTCTATTCTGTGCTCTATTGCTGCTCTCTCAGCATGGCCCTCTTCTGCAGGCTGAGTCTTACGTGATTTTGCTGGCTCTAACATGCTAAATCTCAGTTGACTGTGTTTGTAATTGGAATGCTTCATGTCACATGACCTTCTTTGGCAATGCCACACAGAAATCTGGGCTGCTTTTTATATCACAGAGAAGACTGCTGGGCACCTTTGACAGCAATGCAGGATTATAGATTGCATACTCCTATTGACTGTATAACTAGCAGAACCATGATGAACAGGTTCCTGGGAAGGTCATAGATGAAAGCAAAATATTCAGTAGTACTGATGAGACTATAGTTTATGGGCTAATTTCTGGAATATTATAATGCAAATTCTGCCACTAAACAGAATTCCTTTCAAGTATGGGATGGCGGTCAGAACATCCCTTTTCCGAAAGGGCCATTTTCTACCAGTCAGTTTCGAACTGGCTCTGAAATCGATTAATCTTGCAATCGATTATACCCAGGACAAATTTGCAGTGGCAAGTGGTAAGTATTTATCGAACCCTAACCCTTATCCTAATCCTAACCCTCCTCTTCCATTACCCTAACCCTCTCCTTCCCTCAGCCTGACCCTAAGACACCCTTCCCTGTAGCCTAACTCTAAGACTGCCTTCCCCCTCAGCCTGAACCTAAGGGCCAGATTCAATTAGCCACGATGATGGGAAAAAGTACGCGCTGAACTTTTTCCCGTCATATACGGTATGAAAAATAGGCAACTTTTTATGCACCTCTATGGGGTGCACAAAAAAGTCACCCAAAAAAATTTCGCGGATTTAGCTTCGCACCGCAAAATATGCTGCTGCAAAGCTAATTGAATCTGACTCTAAGACCCCCTTTCCTGCAGCCTGTCCATAAGACTCCCTCCCGTATCCTACCTTAAGATTCCCTACCCCATAACATAACTTTAAGAGTCTGCGGTGGAGCTCTGGATTTCGAAAATAATGAATGGGTAAGTTGCCAAAAAATAAATTTGCCATATTTACCCTTTAATAATTTTCCTTATGGAGAACTATTCCTTACATACATATTTCCTTACATACTTATTTCCTTGATCGCTCTCAGTGCATAATGGTTGGCAGTGCTTGGTGAAGTGGCAATGAGTCCATATTGCATATATTTGGGAGAGTTTTTAGGGAACCTTTCGCCAAGGAGAAGCAATCGAACATGCCCAGGACAAATTCGCAGTGGCGAGTGGTAATTATTTATCGAACCCTAACCCTTATCCTAATCCTAACCCTAACCCTCCCCTTCCATTACCCTAACCCTCTCCTTCCCTTAGCCTGACCCTAAGACTCCCCTACCCGCAACCTAACCCTAAGACACCCTTCCCCGCAGGCTAACTCTAAGACTGCCTTCCCCCTCAGCCTGACCCTAAGACTCCCTTTCCTGCAGCCTGTCCCTAAGACTCCCTTCCCGTAGCCTACCTTAAGATTCCCCACCCCATAACATAACTTTAAGAGTCCCCTTATACACCCGCTGCAGCGGCCGGTCTGCGGTGGAGCTCCGGATTTCGAAAATAATAAAACAGTAATTTGCCGAAAAATTAATTTGCCATACTTACCCTTTCATTAATAATTTTCCTTATGGAGAACTATTCCTTACATACATATTTCCTTACATACTTATTTCCTTGATCGCTCTCAGTGCATAATGGTTGGCAGTGCTTGGTGAAGTGGCAATGAGTCCATATTGCATATATTTGGGAGAGTTTTTAGGGAACCTTTTTTTCTGCTTTGTTTTCTAACTATTCCAGACACCAAAAAATGAGTTTCCATAGAAAATGTTATCAAATTAGGGGCAAATATAATTGGAGTCAGCAAAATGAGTATACACTGTCAGCAGATGCATTTTTTCTAGTGTTGTAAGACATAATAAATTATACATTAATATGTGGTCAAGAATAAATTGTATTTCTTAATAGCATGTCATGTAAATAATGAATATTTTAAGCAGTCTGAGGGAAGTACTGTAGATTGTCTGCATTAGCAGCAATAGCAAAATAACATAATATAATAAATACATTCTGAAGTTTCCACTGTCAAATGTATGACTAGATGGAAAATGTCCTTGTTAAAGAAAAGATAGATAGATAGATAGATAGATAGATAGATAGATAGATAGATAGATAGATAGATAGATAGATAGATAGATAGACAAAGAGAGAGAGAGAGACAGAGAGAGAGTTTTACCGTCTTGAGCTGGATATATAATGTATATATAAATACTGTAGAGAACAATTTTAAATGTTGAATAAACAGGAAAGAATTTCCTCTCCAAGGTAATTCTATTTCCGTCTTCCAATCTCTGCACATATGTACAGGGCCGCCATCAGAAAATGCGGGGGCCCAGGTCACAGCCACAGCCTGTCCCCTGCTTTAACAGCCCGCTACTGAACAGCTCTGAGCAGCAAGTATCAGCGTCAGGATACCGCCAATACCTGCTGCTACAGAGCTAGGTAAATATCGGCGAGTCCTCATCAGCTCCAGGCCCGAGGCAATATGTCCCTCCCTGATGGCACTGGTGCATATGCAGAAGATGGTATAGCTGTCACTGGTGTCTGAGAATCACTGTGGAAAGATACGTGATGATTTCTATCTGCAGATATGAGGCTATGCTTTTAATGAAGAAGAGGAGCTAAACTGGTGGAGAAAGCACTGTCAGGAGAAATTACATAGTTTTTCAAAGAGCTCTGTCTTCTCGCTATTCTCTCTCCAGTATTCTCTGTGTCCAGTATATCTTCATCCTCAGCACTCTCTCCAAAGTAATCTCTGTGTCCTGACATATCTTCACCCTTAGCGCTCTCTCCTGTCTTCATATCTACATGCTCAGCACTTTCTCCCCAATGTTCTCTGTCAGAAACATATATTCATCCTCAGTGCTCACTCCTCAGTGTTCTCTCCCCCCAGTATTCTCTGTCTTCAACATATCTACATGCTCAGCACTTTCTCCCCAGTGTTCTCTGCCTCAAACAAATCTTCATCCTCAATGCTCTGTCCTCAGTGTTCTCTCCCCCCCCAGTATACTCTGTCTTCAACATAACTTCATCCTCAGAACTTCCCCCCAGTATTTTCTGTGTCCCGAAATATCTTCAGTCTTAGCATTCTCTCCCCAGTCTTCTCTGTCTTCAGCATATCTTCATCCTCAGCACTTTTCCCCCAGTATTTTCTGTCCCAACATATCTTCAATATTGTGTTTTATCTCCATTATTCTCTGTCTTTAACATATCTTCATCTTCAGCGCTCTCTCCCTAGTATTTTCTTACTCTTTACCCAGTATTCTCTGTGTCCTAACAAATCTTTATCTTCAGTGCTCTCTCCCCAGTATTCCCAGTCTTCAATATATCATCAACCTCAGCACTCTCTCTCCAGTATTCTCGGTCTCCAACATATTTTCATCATCAGCACCCTCTCCCCAACATTCTCGATTTACAATGTATCTTCATGTTTAGCACTACTCCTCAGTATTCTCAGTCTCTAACATATCTTTAACCTCAGCACTCTCTCTCTCCAGTATTCTTTGTCTTTAATATATCTTTATCCTCATCGCTCTCTTCCCAGTATTCTCTGTTTCCAACATATCTTGATCCTCATCGCTCTCTTCCCAGTATTCTCTGTCTCCAACATAGCTTCATCCTCATTGCTGTCTCCCCAGTATTCTCTGTCTCCAACATATCATCATCCTCAGCGCACTATCCCGAGTATTCTCTGTGCCCCAACAAATCTTTATCCTCAATGCTCTCTCCCCAGTATTCTCTGTCTCCAACATATCTTCATCCTCATTGCTTTCTCCCCAGTATTCTCTCTCTCCAACATATCATCATCCTCAGCGCACTATCCCAAGTATTCTCTGTGTCCCAACATATCTTTATCCTCAATGCTCTCTCCTCAGTATTCTCTGTCTCCAACATATCTTCATCCTCATTGCTCTCTCGCCAGTATTCTCTCTCTCTCTCCAACATATCATCATCCTCAGCGCACTATCCCGAGTATTCTCTGTGTCCCAACATATCTTTATCCTCAATGTTTTATACCTTTGTTCATTATAGAAATGTAAAGAGAAGTAAAATACAAAGAAAATAGTTGTTTTCCTTGTATATTGAATCTCTAACTGCTAAATAAATAAATCTTACAGAGAGGGATAGCCAGGGTCTGACCGGTAACATAATGTCTCCATAAATCACCAATAATGTCAGGTTCCATGCAGTTTAAAAATAAAATGGATTAATGTCATGTGTAAGCATGGTAAATCATGAACCAGAATAACTGTACTGTGTGAGGCTGATTTGAAGCACCATATAGAGGTCAGAATCATTGGACCATATTGACACTTAAATAAGTGTAGAATCTACGTGCTTATTTTTACAATCAGTTAAACTGTGCATGCCCAGAACCCAAATATACGCACAGAAATCATGGCCGACTGATTCACAAACACGGACTTCTGACTTAGAACTAATGCACACATCGGCATGCTTGGCTAGAGGGGCGAGACTCCTAATTTACTTATTAGACTGTACTGGTTGTTGATTGTTTATTGTATTTTAAATTTTATTTGACATTTTTTATGAAACTCTCTATATGCAGTGTATACTTGTATTTATAACCATGCAGCATGCCTTTATGTGTTTTGCTAGGTATGTCTTGATTTTTAGTAAAGTAGTATTTTTAATTGCTGTTTTTTTGTATTGCTGTTTATTATAAAACTAAAAAGTGTACTTTTCAGAATCCTAATTAGTGCGTTTAGTTATGTATCTTTGTATAATAACCAACTTTAAGCAAATAACGCACAGCCGATTCGCAGCTAATTAAGTCAGCACTTACCTAAATATACGCAGCAAAGACCTACGTCCTTACATAACATTCCCGACACAGGGGGAGTGGTTAATTGGGCTCTTTATTTATCTGAATCGGTTTTGCACATTTTTCACATGCGTGTATTTAGATAAGTTCCAGGTGTTGGTATCACATTAATATCTTCTAATTCCTTTCTTGATGAATTTGGAATAATTAGTGAAGCAGAAAACCTAATAGCAAGGCAAATGTTTATTGCATAATACATATTAATTATCATTGTATGATTTTAGTTCCTCATCTTCCTCTATTATCACAGGTATTGAACATATGACACCTGGCTGTGGCTGCACAATACAGGCCGTCAAGCAGGACGCTTAGAGAGTTAGATACACTGCTGTGCTAAGATGTCCCTATGCAGTGTGTGACAGCTGCCTTGTTTATCAGATCCAAATCAAGCAGGCATCACAAATCTCTTGGCAGCTCTGACAAGTAACCACGGCCATTATGGGGTAATCATTATATTTAGTCTATTATTAACTTGCCTAAAATGTATTATGTGTAAAGATAAGCTTTATATAATCCTTTCTGTCAGTTACCATGAGCACATCAGCACATACACGGTACAAAATGTTTTACTTGACTATGATAACTTTGAGATATGTAAATATTCCTATATACTCTGCAGTCTCAGAAATAAGGTCAATTTGTATACGAAATAAAATGTATCTCTGTGTTATTTTATAATGTGCACAATAATAATGCACACACTATTACTATATATATATATATCCAAGATAGGGGTGCTGTCTCAGAGTGACTGTTTTGGAGACTTGGGGACCTCTGCCGGGGATGTGCTCTCAATTTAAAAATACATGATATATGGGATGAGAATGGAGTAGGTCGCACGTTGCCTGTGCTCCCTCTCCAATATCTGTTTATACATCCGTTGCTGCTGGATTGACTCCCCCTGCTCCTGGATCCTGGTGCCCTTTGTGCCCTGCTTACCTGCCCTGGTTCCAACGGCGGTTTCACCCGACGGCAGGGAGTCCCTGAGCTGCCGCGGCCTCCCCCGGAGTGACGGGCCCCTCCGGATCCTCAGACGTGGTGGCGCCCACGTGGGAGATCTTCTCCCGTTCATTGCCGTGTCCTCTGGCCCGACTCCGTGACCCGCGATGGTGCTGGCGGTGTGGTGCGGGGTGAAATCCTCTTAAGGGAGACCTGCTTGCTGGGATCCGTTTTGGCGCGCAAACTGGCCACTGGGCGCCATCTTGAGCTGACGCTGCAGGAGAGACGGTGGAGAGACGGTGGAGAGAGGTGCTGTGCTGGACACTGTCGGAGGAGGAATAACACTGGCCAGGTTCCACTGTCTGACATATGATTGGGGCTGGCTGGGAGACATTTTAGCAGGGATCAGCTGCTGCTGGGGAGGCCCTTGTCATCGCTGGTGGGGGACTTTATTGCCTGTTGTGCTGCTGGACTCTCATTGCCATTTACACCCCAGCCTGACATCTGGAAAGGGGTCCTGGCATAGACTTTGTGGTGGTGGGGTGCCTGCTGAGACCTACCTACCCTTACACTCAGTTCCTGGACTGCTGACTTTTAGCAAGTGTTACTGTCTAGGGTTTGAATTATCCTGCTTCACCTGGAAAAGTCACTCTCTACATTGTGCTTATCCTGCATTGTGGCCTGCAAGCTACTACCCTAATACTATCCCTGGGAACAATAAGTGTGCCTAAAGTGGAGTGAATCCTGTTCTACATACGGAACTTTTGATGTTATCTATTTCTGCCCTCTATTGCACAGATACCTTCTGATACTGCAGGCTATATCTCTCTACTACTGTGCCTAATCAAATACTTAACTGTGTCTATAATGGGCAGATCGGATAAATCCGCCGCAGCGGCGGCCAAGCTGGAGAGATTTGCCCGTCAATCTACCAGTGCCCCCCCACACAGCCCACCTTCCTCTTCCGAACCGCCGAGTCCGCGACCCCTGGAGAGTGCAGAGAGTTTGGATACGGTTTCCCTGCAGCAGGTTCTTTTATCAGCCATTTCAGCTTCAGAGAAGACCCTGATGAGTAAAATTGGCGAAGTGCAGGTTGATATTTCGCTCCTCAGGCATGATTTACAACAGATCAGAGAGAGGGTCTCTGACACTGAGCGCCGCATTTCGGCCTTGGATGATATTGTAGCCCCTGTGCCGGGACGCCTTGCCAGTTTAGCATCCGAAGTTAATCAGTGTAAGCAAAAGCTAACGGATATGGAGGGGCGCTTACGCCGTAACAATCTTCGGTTTGTCGGCCTGCCGGAGAGGAAGGAGGGTAACGATCCAACTGTCTTCCTTGAAAACTGGCTGACGGAGGTGTTTGGCAGGGAGTCCTTTACGCCACAGTTTGCGGTGGAGCGTGCCCATCGGATCCCGGCACAGGCGCCGGTCCCTGGAGCGCCCCCGCGGACCTTCATCGCTAAATTTCTTCACTTCAAGGACAGGGATACGCTGCTTCGCCTCATCCGTACCAGAGGACAACTACAGATCGACAACCAGCCGGTCTCGGTCTTTCCGGATCTTGCGCTGGACATACAGAAATCCCGAGCCCAGTTTGCTGCTGTCAAGCGACGTCTCCGGGACTTACAGTTACCCTATGCCATGCTTTATCCCTCGCGGCTCCGTGTTGTGGCTGATGACTCTACAGTGTTCTTTAATACGCCACGTGAGGCTGAGGCCTGGCTGGAGAGGCGTACGGGCCGCCATGTCTGATGGACTGGATAAGTACTATATAATTGTTATGCATCTGTCTGCCCTCCTTTAGGTTTTACCTGAGGACTCTGGGTGCCCTGTTATCCTTGGATGTTATGTGTATGGCTCCGGGGGCAGCCCTACATTCTGTTCGTTTCTTTTCGTTAATACGGGGTTGGGGCGCAGGGGAGAGTTGATCTACCATTAGAGGGAGCTACCCTTCTAGTAATAGCCTTAAGGTTAGTGGTCTTAGCCCCTTAGTTAGTTCTAATTGCTTAAAGTATTAAGCTGTATTATTCGGGTTAGGGGTGGGGAGAGTTACTGTTAAGGGTCATAGGTATCCCATTAGTTATGGTGGGTATACAGGGTGGGAGTGGGAGAAGGGGGTTATGGTTTAAAATGGTGTGTATTCATGTATTCACTCAATGGTCTGCTTTTGTTATGTTGATAGCGATTGAATGTACTTATTGCAAATATGTACTGTGGGCAGTAGCCTGCAGTGTTGTTCATGCTCTATCCGTGAGGTTTTCCTTTTTTCACGCGCTGCTATGTCACGGGATGCTAAGAGAGAGGATTTGACCCTGCTGGTCTGGAACACGCGGGGACTTAATGATAAAATCAAGCGCTCGCTGGTACTCACTCAGCTTCGACAGTCTCGGGCCGACATTATATGCCTGCTTGAAACACATCTGGTGGGGGGAAAGGTTATGGCTCTGAAGCGCCCCTGGGTTGGGTGGGCCTATCATGCCACGTATACCAGTCACTCTAGAGGGGTTTCTTTGCTGGTCCGCAAACACCTTCACTTTAGTGTTGACCGGGTCCAAATAGATATGCATGGCCGCTTTGTTTTTTTACATGCTAGGATCTCCTCTGTCCCATATGTCCTACTGGGTGTTTATATACCTCCCCCGTTTAATTATGAGGTGCTGCGGAAGGCCGCAGTTTTTATGTCCTCTGTGCCTGAGGCAAGAGTAATATGTCTCGGTGACTTTAACAATATAATGGACAACCACTTGGACAAATGGAATGAGCACGCTAATCTGGTAGCCCCGGCCCCCACTGCTTTCTCTAAGCTTGTAGGTGAGATGGGTTTGATAGATGTTTGGCGTTTTTATCACCCACACCAGAAATACTTTTCATGTCATTCTGCCACTCATAATGCTATGTCTCGCATTGATCTAGCGTTGGTGTCTTCTACTGTCACCCCCCATGTGTTAGAGGTGCGATATTCGACAAGAGGGGTGTCTGACCACTCTCCACTCCATCTTAAGATAACTCTGGATACCACTAGGGGCATAAGGTTCTGGAGACTGAATCCTTTTTGGCTCACACGTATGGGG
>WWET01002221.1:68559-89908 GCA_011038615.1 Limnodynastes dumerilii
ACCACTATAACTTCTACTGTTACTCCTATTATTTTTAGCATTATCATTATTACTATCACTAACACTAACATTTCTAATACAATTTCTATAGTAAAAGAAATCTCATATATTTCTAGTCTGGGGCAGCATGATGGCTCAGTGAGTAGCACTTGTGCCTCACAGCACTAAGGTCATGAGTTTGAATCCTGGACTAGGCCTTATCTGTGTAGTGTTTGTATGTTCTACTCATGTCTGCATGGGTTTCCTCCCACATGTCTTAAACATGCAGGTAGGTTAATTGTCTGAGGACTAAATGTGTGTGTATGTATGAAATGTGTTAGGGACCTTAGTATGTAGCTCCAATAGGTGAAGTGCTGCAGATGATATTTGGTGCTATATAAATAGACACTCATGGAGAGTGGTCAGTAGCAGAGAGGGCAGAAAAAAACCCTGTGGAAGAAACATGCAAGGAGCCATGACTGCTGTACTGCCTCTCCTCTGCAGGGAGAGGTGCTTCTTCTAAGGTAATGTGTGGGTGTGGTGTAACAATACTCTTCTTGTTCTTGTCCTTAGTCTTCCTCTCAGCAGTCATCTTCTGTGGCTGAATTCTTCTTGGACTCTATAAAAGGACACATAAGGAATAACTTTCACTTTTATTGATGCTCCTATTTTACCCAATGCAGCCCCCTGTTTTATGTGCCTTACAGTCATTACTCCACCTATTAATGACCTCTGTTCAGACAGTAGATCAACCAATTCTCATGACATGGGAGCACATTCCTGTTACATTGTCAGAGTTGATTAATGGATGGATAAAAGGAGAGATTTCCTAATATTACTTAGTATTTCACATAAAATATATGAATATTTACACCAGATCTCTGTTACAGCAAAGTCTAAACTCTTCATAAGCATAAAAGACCTTCCTGTGCCCATATGTGTTTCCATATTACAGAACAAGGCAACTTGCTTTACAAATATCTTGGACAATTGTTGTTTATTCATTGCATTAAATTTAAGTCTGTAAAGTGGATACATTGAAAAGTTAACTTATATTTTATAAAAGGGTTCTTAGACACAAGGGATGTGTATCTTTTATAGATGCAATTCATCCAATATTTTCCATACAAGAGTCCAGCATTTAGTATAAACTAGTGTGCTCTCTCAGGTCAACTCCCCCACATCCCATGTATCTGTATGTATGCTTATAATGCTATATTTACACATTTTAATGTAAGGTTAGTGGTTTTGGGTAATAGTATAAAACACCTCATGCTTTGAACATAGACAGAGAATCACTATAGTAATGATTACAACTGACAAATAAGTTTTTCTTTTATTTTAACATATATATATATATATATATATATATATATATATATATGTTCAGAGGGTTTGCTCATATGAACCAGACCAGTACAATATGTCATAAATAATTTCATAGACTGCAATATATAATCTATCCAGCAAGAAGACTACAGAGGAGAATTATGTATAGGAAGTGGTCCTCGTAAGCAGATGCAGATACTGTACCACAGCCCAACTACTTACTTCTGCTGTATCGGCAGACGCGATAGACAATGTTCTACTACGTCAAGTTCTCCACGCCATGTTGCGCAGGAGAGGAAGGTGCTCCCTGGGCCTCAAAGGACGCGTTCCTCTGGGCTCCCTTCTGCACCAACAGATGGATCAGCCATGATGCTTTCTTTAAGTCCATGGGCCTGATCCAGAATTCTGCCGATGGACTGTGCGTGCTAACGCACAGCGCATTGGCATGCACTCCCCCCGACTCACCCCCCTGTGGCCGGTGTAAATACACACTGTTACGTCGGCTGAAGGCAACCCTAACTTCAGCTGGCGTAACAGTGTGAAATTATGCCGGCCACAGGAGCGTAACTGACCAAACCCGCCCTCCTGTCCTCATTTCTTTACCCCCTGCTTTCCTTCCATAACTGTTTCGTAGTTACAGCGAGGAACGCCCCCTCAACTGTAACTACACAACAGTTAGGGACGCCCGATCCTAAGGAACAGGTTTCCCTAACTATGCTGGGCAAAACTGCCGATCTTATGCATACGGCCGCTGTAACCACGGCGGCAGTCGTAGTTCAGGATCAGCCCCCATGTCCTTGCCCAGTGAGTTATGTCTTCTGCCATGATCTTATTTCATAAGAAATAAAAGTCTTAAAAATGATTGCTTTCCTTAGCCATTGTATAAATATTGATACATAGTTTTAACTGCATCTTGTAAACAACACAATTTACTTTCAAGAACCTCCCAGACCCAGTGAAAGGTTTTGGCTCTGAAGCCTAAATTTAAATTACATAAATTAATTGTTAAATGGTCTTACATTATATTTAACTTCTCTTATCCCTGATTACAACAAACCAGATCACAGGTGGCCCGGTCCACCATGGCGCTGGAGTCCATCCTGAGAAGCAGCATGTTCCTCATCCCGTGAAAACGGGCCTTCTTCTTCCTCTCTGTCCATCTAAGGGCCTTCATCTGGTTTACAAGGAACCTGGAGGAAAACATGAACGGAACAGTTGATCACATGATATAATAAGATAGAGACAAAATGTGATTGTAACTGGATTGCAACCCTAAGATAAATAAAAGAGATGATCCAGTTAATCTGGGTTATAGTATGGTAATAGAGATGACAGGAAATAAGCGGGTGTCTTATTTACCAGTTATACGTGAACTAGTCTTTTAAAGGTCACCATAATTTAGCTTCTATATCTGTCACATTTTGTATTTTTTTTAACACTGGTATCAATATGTAGCCATATGAACAAGTACTGGCACAAATAAGTAGCAGTTGCCAGTGAGGGCACAAGATGTTACACAGGCCAGTTAGAAGGGCGTTCTTTTAGTGTTTTAGCAACTAAGTATTTGGGCTAAACCTTTTGTTCATTTTGCTGATGAGATATTTACAAGGCCACAAAGAAATACTTTCTGTATTCTTCGCTCTTCAGCCCAGTCCGAATGAAGTAAACAAGTACTATAGCCAAAAGGTACTAGGTAAGGAGAAAGTGTATTATATGCTGTGACTGAACAAAAACATTCTATCACCTATATCCATAACACTTGTCAGAGGTATATATTAATTGTAGTTAATACTGTAGTAATGGTTACATCCTACCAATGCAGGAAAACCAACCTATGCCTAGGGCTAATACATCCATCTGTGTTGAAAATCTGCAGGCAGCAGTCCCTGGACAGTAACTCCCGGATGTATTCATCCTCTAGAACAGATAAAGATACAGCAGGTCTGGATCCCATCCATTCTCCTTATGAAAGACAATGTCAATATTTGTATATTTAGTAAAGTGTTTTAAAGCACAGTGAAATATTAAGTAGTCTAAAGTTTCCAAGAAGGTTATTTCTATTTATCTAATGATTTTTGCTGTTGAGGACAAATTCCATCTGATATACACCTTGATGCCAAAAAATCTTTTATCTGTAGAGTTGAACATTTGCATTTTTTTGCATATTTTTTCTATTTGTATGTTTTCCAGATACCTGACATATAAATATAGAAATTAAAAAAAATCCTATAATCCACTATATTTAATTATGCTGTAATGTTTAGCTCTAGATAGTGTTTCCTGCACTTTTCCTCTCAATATATATAATCAGAGCTGCATTAACCTTCAATCTGCCTTAAATCTTCTTTACAAACATTATTCACAATAAAGGTTTTTGGAAAAAATTCTCCAATATACTGTTTTTAATACTGATTTTTTTTTGTTCTGCTTTTATAAATGTAATAAATATTTCTTAGACGTCCATAAAGTGTTACTCTAGCCCTTGTAGGTACATATTGATGCAATTTCATCAGCTTTATTACCATACCCATAAATGAACACTCATAAATGAATGATGTTCAGAGGGTTTGCTCATATGAACCAGACCAGTACAATATGTCATAAATAATTTCATAGACTGCAATATATAATCTATCCAGCAAGAAGACTACAGAGGAGAATTATGTATAGGAAGTGGTCCTCGTAAGCAGATGCAGATACTGTACCACAGCCCAACTACTTACTTCTGCTGTATCGGCAGACGCGATAGACAATGTTCTACTACGTCAAGTTCTCCACGCCATGTTGCGCAGGAGAGGAAGGTGCTCCCTGGGCCTCAAAGGACGCGTTCCTCTGGGCTCCCTTCTGCACCAACAGATGGATCAACCATGATGCTTTCTTTAAGTCCATGGGCCTGATCCAGAATTCTGCCGATGGACTGTGCGTGCTAACGCACAGCGCATTGGCATGCACTCCCCCCGACTCACCCCCCTGTGGCCGGTGTAAATACACACTGTTACGTCGGCTGAAGGCAACCCTAACTTCAGCTGGCGTAACAGTGTGAAATTATGCCGGCCACAGGAGCGTAACTGACCAAACCCGCCCTCCTGTCCTCATTTCTTTACCCCCTGCTTTCCTTCCATAACTGTTTCGTAGTTACAGCGAGGAACGCCCCCTCAACTGTAACTACACAACAGTTAGGGACGCCCGATCCTAAGGAACAGGTTTCCCTAACTATGCTGGGCAAAACTGCCGATCTTATGCATACGGCCGCTGTAACCACGGCGGCAGTCGTAGTTCAGGATCAGCCCCCATGTCCTTGCCCAGTGAGTTATGTCTTCTGCCATGATCTTATTTCATAAGAAATAAAAGTCTTAAAAATGATTGCTTTCCTTAGCCATTGTATAAATATTGATACATAGTTTTAACTGCATCTTGTAAACAACACAATTTACTTTCAAGAACCTCCCAGACCCAGTGAAAGGTTTTGGCTCTGAAGCCTAAATTTAAATTACATAAATTAATTGTTAAATGGTCTTACATTATATTTAACTTCTCTTATCCCTGATTACAACAAACCAGATCACAGGTGGCCCGGTCCACCATGGCGCTGGAGTCCATCCTGAGAAGCAGCATGTTCCTCATCCCGTGAAAACGGGCCTTCTTCTTCCTCTCTGTCCATCTAAGGGCCTTCATCTGGTTTACAAGGAACCTGGAGGAAAACATGAACGGAACAGTTGATCACATGATATAATAAGATAGAGACAAAATGTGATTGTAACTGGATTGCAACCCTAAGATAAATAAAAGAGATGATCCAGTTAATCTGGGTTATAGTATGGTAATAGAGATGACAGGAAATAAGCGGGTGTCTTATTTACCAGTTATACGTGAACTAGTCTTTTAAAGGTCACCATAATTTAGCTTCTATATCTGTCACATTTTGTATTTTTTTTAACACTGGTATCAATATGTAGCCATATGAACAAGTACTGGCACAAATAAGTAGCAGTTGCCAGTGAGGGCACAAGATGTTACACAGGCCAGTTAGAAGGGCGTTCTTTTAGTGTTTTAGCAACTAAGTATTTGGGCTAAACCTTTTGTTCATTTTGCTGATGAGATATTTACAAGGCCACAAAGAAATACTTTCTGTATTCTTCGCTCTTCAGCCCAGTCCGAATGAAGTAAACAAGTACTATAGCCAAAAGGTACTAGGTAAGGAGAAAGTGTATTATATGCTGTGACTGAACAAAAACATTCTATCACCTATATCCATAACACTTGTCAGAGGTATATATTAATTGTAGTTAATACTGTAGTAATGGTTACATCCTACCAATGCAGGAAAACCAACCTATGCCTAGGGCTAATACATCCATCTGTGTTGAAAATCTGCAGGCAGCAGTCCCTGGACAGTAACTCCCGGATGTATTCATCCTCTAGAACAGATAAAGATACAGCAGGTCTGGATCCCATCCATTCTCCTTATGAAAGACAATGTCAATATTTGTATATTTAGTAAAGTGTTTTAAAGCACAGTGAAATATTAAGTAGTCTAAAGTTTCCAAGAAGGTTATTTCTATTTATCTAATGATTTTTGCTGTTGAGGACAAATTCCATCTGATATACACCTTGATGCCAAAAAATCTTTTATCTGTAGAGTTGAACATTTGCATTTTTTTGCATATTTTTTCTATTTGTATGTTTTCCAGATACCTGACATATAAATATAGAAATTAAAAAAAATCCTATAATCCACTATATTTAATTATGCTGTAATGTTTAGCTCTAGATAGTGTTTCCTGCACTTTTCCTCTCAATATATATAATCAGAGCTGCATTAACCTTCAATCTGCCTTAAATCTTCTTTACAAACATTATTCACAATAAAGGTTTTTGGAAAAAATTCTCCAATATACTGTTTTTAATACTGATTTTTTTTTGTTCTGCTTTTATAAATGTAATAAATATTTCTTAGACGTCCATAAAGTGTTACTCTAGCCCTTGTAGGTACATATTGATGCAATTTCATCAGCTTTATTACCATACCCATAAATGAACACTCATAAATGAATGAATGCTGTGCACAAAGAGGGTGTTAAGGGACTGCTTAGCACTAACTGCACAATGTGGCCACACCCCGCAATTATCAGTGACCAAGTCCCCTTCTGTTCCCCCTACCTTCACATCCTGACTTTCATATTCCCCATGTTAGAAGGTATGCATAAGCTCAAGAACAGACAAAATATACCCATACATGCTTTTAGCTTTACGGTTTTGCTATAGTATTGTGGGGGGGATTAAAAAAAAACAGCGTCCAACTAAAATTCCTCCCATGATCATCCTTACTCGTTTGTTTGAAATTACTACTTGTGTAGCTAATTACATCTGATTTTAGACAATAGGGAAGGGAGGGTAGGATGACAGTATAGAAGGCTTACTGGAAGATGAATGTCTAGTTGAACTTTTCTGATTCCTGACATAAATAGTGTGACCATCTGCATAAGATACTATTGTCATTGAGGAGCAAAACTATAAGTTCAAGGCTACCCCCTTTAGCAGTATTGCACTGGGTGTGATTCACTGCAGCCTCCCACTGTCAGTGAATGCTCCTGCCCCGCCAGAGAGACAGAATCGACACAACCCAGCATGAATCCATAGCGATGACTACTGAGTATTTTATCCAATCCCAACCCTTTATCTAATCTTTACCCTAACACTCCCCTTCCATTACCCTAAACCTCCATTTCCCACAGCCTTACTCTAACCTCCCCCTTCTCTGATCCATCCCTACCCCGCAGCCTAACCCTAAGTTTCCCCTTCTGCCATCCATCCCCTCCCCGAAACCTAACCCTAAGACTATCCTACTCCACTACATCCCCTCCCTGCCGTCTAAGAGCACTCACCTGTCGGGATCCATCGAAAACTTTTAATTAGCTGTCGGCTGTGTCTATTAAAAAAATGTAATTTTCAGAATTGTACGTGCAAACCTTTTGCTCCTATACTTGCCTCTAACAGCATTATAATGCCTTTAAAGGCAATTTTTTTTTAATTATAGGACAGATGAATAAAACAGAAAGGAACGCCTTTATTTCCAGAAATTTAGATGCATCACCCCCCATAACTTGATCCCATTGGCTATTTTGATACTGTAGATCAGTGCCACTGTAACGAGCCCAAAACATTTTCCAAGATGAGCAACTGTGTTATATAACCAGTGTTATAACCAGTTTAACCATGTTCCTGACAGACAATGGATAAATGATTTATCTATCACAGTAAACAGTTTTTTTTATTTTTAAGAGGAGATGATAGTAATGGCATAGGCCTATCTCTGAGGGTTGCCCCAGGTCTTCCTCTTAACATTCAAAAACCAGGCCCAATCCACATATGATTGTAAAAGATCCATCTCTTTTGGGGCCTCATTTACTAAGGTCGCTTTTGCTAAAAATGACCAAAGTCCCAGGACTTTGCTGGCGATTATGCCATTGCCGCATTCACTAAAGGCAAAGTCCTGGGACTTGAGCCTTTAGCAAAATCGATATGGCAAACATCGCAGATAAAAGATCGTCCAGATGTTTGCCATGCAACACATAGGAATTGCTGGATTCACTAAAGGAGATTTTACTAAATCGCTTTTAGTTCGTCTTTAAAGCGCCTAATAAAAAAACGCCTTCTGTCTCGCCTTCTAGTATCTATGACATCATAGATACTCTAAAAGGGGGCCCTCTAGTGACTGAATGGTCATTAGCCACAGAACCCCAAAATGGAAGGACCTGGACGCCACGTCAAGCACCAGAAGAAGATGAAAAATACAATCAAGGGGACAAGATCTTCAAGCAAGTCCCCCAAGATAGAAGACAGCCAAACGGTGAGTCTATACTGTACTTTACACATCTTTACAACAGACGCACACATTTGAAGTTATTGGGATGAATGGAGTTGCCAGCAAATATATTAAGCATTAAAGAAGAATGACACAGACTGTCATTTAATCATTTTTAAAGCATGAACCATCGAATCCTATTACAAATATGAGCACATGTTTATAAGACATATTATAAGGGGCTGTCACTTCTATGTATGTACATAGTTGCCAACGGCAGGTACAGTTATTCAGAGGGGGCTAGCCTATTACTAAGTATAGTATGTTTTGTAAGATTATATTTTTGAATGTACAGACTGTTTTGTTATTTTGTTATCTTTTTATTTATTTTTTCAGACATTGGGCCTGAACCAGACCTACGCTCGCCCATGTTTTTACACTTTGTGTAAGCATAAAAGCGGCCTTTAGTACCTACTGGCTAATTTTATACAAAGAAACACTGAGTGTATGGGCCTTGAGCATACCAGTTTCTTAACAATGCACAAAGGGGCATGCTAAACATACGAAGCCCGTAATTACGCTTTATGGGCGGGGTGAGGCATTTAAATCGTACAGTATGGGTGTGCTAAGCGTCGTAACTACGCAAGGAGCCTACGGACACCTGCGGTTATGCTCTGAAAAGTTAGGGTAGGGTTTGGTCGGCGCAAGGCGGCTTAAATATGGACAACCGAGGGGAATGCCTAGGGGAGTGCTTCGTAGGTACGCTGGTGTAAATACGCTACGCACAAGGGCGTATCATGAGCGTGGGTCTGGATCAGGCCCATTGTATTTAGCGTGCTATGGCATTAACCCTTGCCATGCTTTCACTTATAGTACTATAAGGCACAACATGGCTAGAAACACATGGCCATGTTGTGCCTTCTAGTACTAGCAGCATCAGCATGATAAGGGTTCAAAGGATCGACAGCGATTTTTCCAGGGTCAATTGCCATGCTTTTAAACATAAATGCACAGCTCTTCATCTATGGAAAAATCGCTGAACACCGACAGCGATTATAAATCGCCCCAAAAAAGCGCGGCTTAGTGAATGCCAAACTCATTGCGATTCCTGGCAATTCATAATTGCTGTCCAAAATCGACGTTAGTAAATAAGGCCCTTAGAATCATATTTCTGGGCTGTCTTGCCATATTTAGGAAAGTTTGGACAATAGTTTTTTGTAGTGTGAAAACTTCAGATTTATTTGCCATGTTCCAAGTGAATTTGAATATTTGCTACTGCTGCCATATTGGTGAGATTTCTTCTCAGTTTTTCTATTTGACAAACACAACTTTTTAACTGATTTTGCAATTTTATACCATGCTCTTAAAAAAGCATGTTGCGTAGTGAGCAAAATTACTTAGAAAAACAATCAACTAAAAAATTCAAGTTTCTATTTTCAGTGAGCCTATCCCCAGTGCAAAACGATTTTTAAGCCACAATTATGAAACAAAAGATTCAGGCAGAATTTTGGATGCATTTTTCTTTTGGGATCCAAGATAAAAGACATTATTATACAGCCATCAGTCTTAGTTTTGTAATGTCTAGATCCAGAAGGTTGTTGCAAAATGTGTCTCCTTGGTTTGTTCACCAGATGTGTACAAGAGGAAGGGCGTAAAAGCTTTTTAAAAAAAACATTTTATTAGATTTAAGTGGTTGCCAATAATGAGTATAATAGATCTTTCTAGGTCCCTGAATATACATTATATGTAAGACCTTCAAGGGGGTCTAGCAACTTTAAACCTTTAAACATTCATCTCTATCTGTATTACTAAAGCATTTGTGAAACATCTTTTATTTCTAATATGCTTATTTCTAAATGTATTTTGCATGAGCAAATGTAAATCATTAATATTTGTTTGGAACAATACAAGTATGTTATTCTCAAGCTATCCTGGCTTAGTGACATCAGGGAAACTCAAGCTAAATGATGTCAGTGCTTGCAAAGCTTTTCCTTATGTGTGAGCTTTTGGAAATATATTTTGTAGAGCCAGGAGAAAGATTATAATCAAAATTTGCCATGTGTCACTTTTAGGAAAATGTGCTTGAACAGCAAAATGAAGCATTGTGATAAACATAAATGAACTGCAGCTGGTAAGGGAGAAAGTGATGTATTTATTCTCTGCCATCAACAGGCATAAACACAATGGGTTGTATCTAGACTTAAGAAGGAGCTTGAAACGAAAGTCCGGATTCACAGTTACGTAGTTTTCTTCTTACGTACGTTGTTTTAAGAATTGAGCTACCACGCATGCGTAATAGCTTAGTTATGCTATCTACATACCATTTCTGTACGTAGATTGCGTAAGTGCAGTCTAGCGTAGACTCCACCTGAAATCAACATGGTTTAGCCCAGGAGTAACTTTCCTATCTTAATTACAATCTCCTTCTTAAGTCTTATGCTCATTTCTCTACTGTTTTCTGTTGATACTGTGCTGGATCCAGACCTCCACAAAATGGTTGTTTGAAGGAGTGGAAAATGATTCAAAACTTCCATTATGGATCTGGATACTGTCTTCTATCTATGTTTTTGGTGGCGTGAGGGGTGGGAGGCATATATCATATACACAAGATGGAAGTTATGCTAATTCAGGCTAGCCAACCCTTCCTTCACCTAAGGTTACCTACCCTCCCCATCTCTGTCCCTGTGTCTTCTGTTTTTTACCCCTTCCCACTATGTTAGCTCTTATGAGCAGGGCTCTCCACCCTCCTATCATCACTCCTGTTCCTTGTCCTCATTAATTCCCACCTTTTCTCTCTACTGTCTATCTCTTCTCATATTCATCTGTTCCTACACACATATCCTGCATCTTTATTCCCTTCATATTGTTTTGCTTTTTTGTACTGAACTTTATTTCACAAAAAATCCTATCACAGGATGCAATGCTGTTTTGTACAATTTTACCACAGTTTTGGACCATACCCACTGGTATGATGTTAGTTCTGACTATCAGCTATTGTGTAATCAGCACGTTAGTCGTTAAAAACAAAATTAAAAGTGTACCCGGCTTAACAGCTAAATCATACATTTGTGAGGGAAAAATCTTACTAATGGGAAATTTCTGGCCAATCCACCTCTTCGGGGAATGTGTGATTGTTTGGAAACCCAAGGATCACATGTTGTTTAGGCCAAACCAAAGACCTGTACTAGGAGGGGGGGGGGGGGGATTGGACACCCTGCCATACACACCATCCCTTGACAAACATGGCAAATAATATTAACTAAACTCCTGTTTTTGTATTTTTAAAGAGATTGGAGACTTGTTTCAGTGCAGGCATTTATTGTCACACGAGGAAAGTGATCTCACTAGTCTGTGCTGGAAATGATGCCAGGCTTCACTGACTCATGAACTTGGATCAAGAACGCTTGTCTAGCATCTTGTCTTCCTATTACCTGTCTGGCACTGTATTGTGAAAGCAGAAATGGCACAAGCTAACATGTGTCTAATACTTGTTAGCAGGCTTCCCAGAGGAAAATAGAAGGAAACTAAGAAAGGTCCCGTAAAATACATCTACACAAAATCTCCATAAGACCTTGTCAGGAACAGGAAATGGGAATTTTTCTCAGTTTGCAAAGCCTTTGTGATTTTACAGGTGTAAGCTTTTGTGACATAAAAATTAAGGTATAATGGAAAAGCTGAGAAATGGAAAGTTCCAATAAAACAAATTTTGTCACAATTAATTAGACAATAAAAAAAAAAGCTCCTACCGGTCCTAGCCAACAGAAAGTGCCCCTTTGCCTTGATCAGTTCCATAAAAGTAAAAGCAATTTCATACAGAATTGTTAGAAAATGTACTAAACTAATATATTAGTATTTATTCTCCCACCATCATTACAGGGCCAATAGCAACCAGGTCTTTGGGGCCCCGCCCATGTGATGTTACCATTGATGTCACATAGGGGCAGGGCCCCACGTGTGTGTGTCCTAGGCCCCACAAATTCTGAAGGTGGCCCTGGGTATGTGCATGTGCACTAGTAACTAGCGGTTATTTTCTCCTCTCGATCTAAAGTTTCATACTGGGAAGCGGAGCAGGACAGGATAGAATGTATATAGATAGTACAGGGAGGGTGTGCTAAGCTTCCTCTATTTTATCCAGACTTCCACACTGCCCACATCTAAAGTAAAGACAGCATGGGAAGGACCCTTCGGGTTCTGGAAGTCTTGATCCAGTTCAATGTCTCTTAGAGCTGCAATTAATAATATTTGAACTACATTTTAGGTTTTATAATTATTATATGAACATGCCATTTGATTGCTCATATACAATTATAAATCTGAAACTACATTTTAAAATTTACAGATTTTAAACATTTTGAACACATAGAAAGAGAACACACACACACGACATGATCCAGACCTACGCTTGCCCACATTTTTACGCTTTTCGTAAGCGTAAAAGTGGCCTTTAGTACTTACTGCGCATGCGCACGGCTGATGTTACGCAAATAAACACTGAGCGTGTGGGCCTTGAGCGTGAGGCATTTAAATCGTACAGTATGGATGTGCTAAGCGTCATAACTACGCAAAGGAGCCTACAGACGCCCGCTGTTACGCTCAGAAAAGTTGAGGTAGGGTTTGAACGGCTTAAATACAGATGACAGAGGGGAGTGCCTTGGGGAGTGCTTCGTAGGTACGCTGGTTTAAATACGCTACGCACAAAGGCGTTTCATGAGCGTGGGTCTGGATCAGGCCCACGGAGAGTAGCTCTGTTTGATATATTTATTTTTATTTTCAGTCCATTTGAAAATCTTCAATATTTGTTTAATTACATTTTATATAAAATTGTATACACAAATATAACTAATTCCAGTACTTCTAAACTTCCAGATGGGACCTCATTCCCTATCAGTATTTGTGTACCTGGGTGAATATAAAAGCTGTTGTCTTTTAAATACATTATAATTAGGAGGATATCAGTGTTTTACACACCTGGCTGTGTTATACAGTGTTCCTTCCCACACATCGGGTGTGTGTATAAAGCAGCTGTTTCACACATACACCCATTTATTAGGCTATATTTAACACGGATAAGCAGATCTGTATTGTACATGTAATTTGAGAGAATGTACTGTACCCTGCACAATAAGGCCTCTGCTGTAACGTTTCAATTACTTTGGTCCACAACCAAAAGAAACAGTAAATCACATACCACAGGAATACTGAATGTAGTTGTACATCGTACCAAGGTAGAGCCTGTTTGAATGGTGATTTACTGTTTCTTTTTTGAATGTGTGTGTTTTGCAACTTTATATTAAATAGAAATTAGTTTTTATATTGTTATTTCCTCTCTCCTTTGGGATTTGTTGGTTTTGAAATTGCTGCTAATTGAATATATGACTTACACCTGGATTTGATTGATTGTGTTAAGCTGGCCATACACTAGAGCGATTATCGAAAATCTCATGAATTCGGCAATAATCTTGCCGATTTTTCCTCTACAGTCCCAAATAATATCGGCACCATAAATCCCATTTGTTGCATACAATAATCGTTCCAAAGTTTTAAAAAAAACCACATTTTTGGTCTTCTTTTGTCGGGTGCAAAATATCACTTTTTGTTATGTTGCAGCGTACCTCCGTTATACCTGCGTCCCAGCGCGTCGCTCCTGTTGCTAGGCGCAGTCTGTTAGTTTCCGGCGCTAGGCATTCTGGGGATTGTAGTTTGCTAGGAGTCCTCCCACCGCTGAGCACCGCTGATTGGTTGAGTCGTCCTATTTCCTCTGACGCTGCAGCTACCCAGGTGTGGGTTATAGCGTCTCCTGTCTAGGTTTTGCTTCTTCTGTCTCGCTGGTATCCTCATTTGGATCTCTGTCCTGGATACTTTCTTGTTCTGTTTGTTGCTGGTTTACTCTCTGTGCCTTCAAGCCACCTGTCTGTGTGTATGCTAGTTCCTTGCTATTTCTACCACTGGCTCATTGAGCCCTGCTAAACTACCACCACCTTAATTAGAGAGATTAAGAGTATTGCGCTGCAACCCCCTTGGTTGTTGTGGGTGTGGTGGTCCCTAGTACAGGGATGAATGTGGGGGGCCCAGTTATGGGTGGGCTTACGGTTAGCTATTGTGTTTAGGGCTGGTTGGTAGGTCTGTTGCTGTGGTATGTTTCTGGTATGTTCTGGTTTGTATGGTTCCGTTTTGGATATAGATTTCCAGGTCGAGAAAGTGTATTCTCTGTTTACTGTATGTTGTGGTGAATTTGAGGTTAAGGGTTTTGGGCCTGATCCAGAACAATGCTTCGAAGCGAATTTACGCTTGGCGGAGACGTAAAATCGCTGTTTAGAACGCACTGCGCATGCGCATCATAGAAAATATGCACATTCACGTAGCGTAATTGTGAACGTATGGGCCATTCACGTATGTGTCACGTAAATACTTATGTGTGGGCGTGCCAAATTTACGTTCTTCGAAAATACGTCTGAAATACGTTAAGTAGGCGGGGGTTTGTATTTAAAGTGTACAGTATGGGCGTGCTTAGCTGCGTAGTTTCGTTCAGCCCATACGTACGTGTGCGTATGACTGCGGTTACGTGTGAAAAAGTTAAGATAGGGTTTGGGAAGCGTATCTTGACAAAATACGTCCGTGCAAGGGGTGTGCCGAGGGGAGTGTAGCGAACTTACGTGCACGAAAATACGCTCCGCGAATAAACGTACGGCACACGTAGTTCTGGATCTACCCCATTGTCATTTAATGTTTCCATGAAGTGGATGAGAGACGATTCTGAGCCTTTCCAAAGGAACAGGACGTCGTCAATGTAGCACCGCCATAGCACAAGGTTCGCGCCAAGTTCGGGGTCGGACCAGATGTGTTTGTTTTCCCAGTAACCCATGAAAAGAGCCAGAGCATTACACACCTGGGACAACATCCTTCTGGACAGTGCATAAGGACTCCCCTACCCAATAGTCCTACCCATAACTGTCACCACCCACATCACCTACCCACTACCTACCCTCAAGCTGCCTAGCCACAACCTTCCCCCCCCTTGCCCACTACGCCTATCATTTCTCACACCTCCTCAACCCACAGCAACAGACCTACCAACCAGCCCTAAACACAATAGCTAACCGTAAGCCCACCCATAACTGGGCCCCCCACATACATCCCTGTACTAGGGACCACCACACTCACAACAACCACGGGGGTTGCAGCGCAATACTCCTAATCTCTCTAATTAACTTACCTTTTTCTAGTGTTTTCATTTGGGGCACTAGAAGAATATTGCCGCTCACCACCCACCTGAACCTTACTCAACATCACCCTACCTACCACCCCAATACCACCTACCCAACACCACAGTCTGGGCGCTAACCAACCATCTCTTCTGAAACTACCACCACCTGTTTGTATGTATGCTAGCTGTTTTGCTATTCCTACCTCTGGCTCATTGAGCCCTGCTAAACTATCACCACCTGTTTATATGTGTACTAGCTACTTGCAATCCTTTCCATTAGCTCATAAAGCCTTGCTAAACTACCACTACCCTAACCTTTGGTACATAGTACCTGCTTCTAGCTACCTCTACTACTGGCTCATAGAGCCCTGCTATTATTACTACCTTCACCTTTGGTACATAGTACCTGCTTCTTGCTACCTTTTCTACTGGCTCACAGAGCCCTGCTATTACTACTACCCTCACCTTTGGTACAAAATACCTGCTACTTGCTACCTCTTCTACTGGCTCACAGAGCCCTGCTATAACTACTACCCTCACCTTTGGTACATAGTACCTGCTCCCTCTTCTACTAGCTCACAGAGCCCTGCTATTACTACTACCCTCACCTTTGGTACATAGGGCCTGATCCAGACCTACGCCGATGTGCTGTGCTTACTAAAGCACAGCGTATTGGCGTCCACTCTCCCCGACACCGTAGTCAGTCCCCGGTTAGCAAATGCCAATTTCGAAAATCTGTATTTCGACCACTAAATTGCGAATTTTCGCTATTTCGAAAGTTCGCAATTTCGAATTTTGGCCTGATCCAGATCAACGATGTAGCGCTGAGCGTGCTAACGCTCAGTGTTACATCGCTGACTCCCCCCTGGCACTCCCCCTGTGCGGGCGTATGGCCCCTTCCTTACGCCGGGCGAAGCTAGGGTAGCCTTCACCCGGCGTAAGGAAGGGGCCATACGCCCGCACAGGGGGAGTGCCAGGGGGGAGTCAGCGATGTAACGCTGAGCGTTAGCACGCTCAGCGCTACATCGTTGATCTGGATCAGGCCCATAGTACCTGCTAATTGTTACCACTTCTTCTGGCTCACAGAGCCCTGCAACTACTACTGCTCACACCTTTTTTACATAGTACCTGTTACTAGCTACCTCTTCTACTGGCTTACAGAGCCCTGGTATTACTACTACCCTCACCTTTGGTACATAGTACCTGCTACTTGCTCCCTCTTCTACTGGCTCACAGAGCCCTGCTATAACTACTACCCTCACCTTTGGTACATAGTACCTGCTAATTGTTACCACTTCTTCTGGCTCACAGAGTCCTGCAACTACTACTGCTCACACATTTTGTACATAGTACCTGTTACTTGCTACCTTTTCTACTGGCTCACAGAGCTCTGCTATTACTACTACCCTCACCTTTGGTACATAGTACCTGCTACTTGCTCCCTCTTCTACTGGCTCACAGAGCCCTGCAACTACTACTGCTCACACCTTTTGTACATAGTACCTGTTACTAGCTACTTCTGTTACTGGCTCACTGAGTCCTGCTACTACTACTTACCTCGTTTATGTTGGTTCATTTGTCTTCTGTTCCTGCCAAGGTCCTCTTTTTTTGTGAACCATTAGGTCTGTGTGGTTGTGAATCCTATCTGTCTGCACTGGGGTGTCTGTTTATTTACCTTTACGCTCAGGAACTCCAGGGGTAGCGACCTACCTCTTAGGTCGCAGCCAAGCCCAACCCCACCATCAGGGGCAATGGTGAAGACCACCTGAAGGTAGTCTCGTACTCTGGTGCAACTGTGCGGACTCACCCTAACACTTTTGCCCATACACAGTACGACAATTTTATTTTATTGTCGGATTTTCTTTACAAATTTACATAAAGGGCAGTCATTACCATGTGGCTTTGACTGACGTATATGATTGGAAGTATAAATATAACTTCCTGTTCTAGCTAGCTCTTTGTTCTTTGCTGCCGTGATGGATGCTAATACGAAATGAAATGTCCCAGTTGATAATATAGTTCACAGCAACAAATCCATGTCCCACAGCTCTTGATGCACAAGGATGCACCTGCATATATAAGCAGGTGTTTCAACACAGGCGCTGCATGAAATGTCACAGTTCATTTGCATAAGCACGCCTCTACTTCACCAAAAATTTATCGCCGAAGATCTAACATTTATCGTGAAATGGCCATATACTATGCGATTTTTCCAAAAATCTGGTGCTTTTTATCGTTTTAAATCAAACATGTTAAAAGATCAAAAAATCATTCAGAAGCCCTTTTTGGACGATTATTGGATTCTCGTTCGAAAAATCATTACCATACACTTGCGCGATAATTGAAGGATTGGCCCGATAATCGCTCTAGTGTATGGCCAGCTTTGGAAACATCCAGTGGAACACCTAAAAACTTTTTAAGGACTGCTCTACAACACATCTTGTCTCTCCAACTCCCCCAGTATTCCCCATCATGTCTCTCCAGCCCCCAGTATAACACATCATGCGACTCCAGTTCCCAGTGTCCCCCATCAGCCCCCCCTCAGTATTCCCCATAATGGGGCAGATCCTGAACTACGCATTTCCGCGAATTTACGTGTGGCGGACACATAATTTCGCAGATTTGTACGCACTGCGCATGCGCACCGCAGAAAATACGCACATTCGTGTAGCGTATTTTCAAACGTAAGGATAATTCACGTATTGTGAACGTAAGTAATTACGTGTGGGCATGCCAAAATTACGTTAGCGACGAATACGTGCGAATTACGCGAAGTAGGCGGGGGGGGGTATTTAAAGTGTACAGTATGGGCGTGCTAAGCTGCGTACGTTCGCGTAGTCTGTACGCACGTTAGCGGACGTATGCTGTTACGTTTGGAAAAGTTAAGGTAGGGTTTGGGTAGCGTATTTTCACAAAATACGGCCGTGCAGGGGGTGTGTTAAGGGTAGCGTAGCGAATTTACGTACGCGAAAATTCGCTACGCGAACAAACGTACGGCAAACGTTGTTCAGGATCTACCCCAATGTGTCTACAGTCTCCCCATCATCCCCATAATGTGTCTCTAGCTCCTCCAGCATTCCCCATAATGTGCTCCAGCCCCTAGCATTCCACATAATGTGTTCCAGCCCACCTAGCATCCCCATAATGTCTCCAGCCCCCCAGTATTCCAAAGATGGAGGTGGTGGGTCCCTCCTTTTCTACCTAGCAACAGTCTGTCCCTGTTGTTAGGTAGAGGAGGAGGGATCCCCTGCCACAATCTCCACATTCACCATACCTCTGTGTTCTGGAGGTTCCTGCCACATCCAAGATGACGGCGACGGGTTCTTAGGAAGGACCCTGATGCCATCTTGGATGTGGAAGAAACTTCCTGAATACATGCAGGAGGAGAGGGCGGTGGCAGGTAATGATACAGGGAGCTTCCTGCCGTCGCTAAAGGTTAGTAAAGGGGGACTCTGAGGGGGGAGAGTATACTATTTGTGTTTTTTTGTGTCTTTAATTTTTTTTAAGTGTATTCTGCTCCTCGCTGTTGGGCATGTGTAGTAGTGTCCCAACATGTGGACGCTACTGCACATGCATATAATGGTGAGGAGCAAATATGGCTTTTATATAGATAGATGTGATACAATATAAATCACTGAATCAGATAGGATTTACCATTTTATGTTTTAGGCAGTGCTTTTACCTTCTTTTTAATATGGTATACTGTATTATATGTCTGTTGTTTAGGTGATACATACTAACTGAAAAATAAATGCTATTTAATACATGAACAGCATAGTGTTCATAATGGACAATTAAAAAATGGATTAACTTGCAGCAGTTGAATATATATATGGAATAAAACAAAAGGTGCGCTCCATAGTGCATTAAAAATTATAAAGTTTATTAAAAAACACAACGCAGGTCCCCAATTTAGTATGCGTACCAAAAGGGTCTCTCAATCTGAGAGTAAGAACAATCATATATAAATGATAAAATCAGAACTTGGAATGAAAACAAATTTAAAAATAAACACCAAAATCAAAAATACAAAAATAAAAGGAATTTTAATGTAAATAAAAACAAAAATAAAAATTAAATTAATAGCCAAACACCCACCCCCTTTAGAGGATGGGATAATAGAAATCCTAATCAAACTCCCCAAAATACCCAAAATCGTTAGATTAAGGTACAAAAGGGAAATAATAAGATAACTAAAAATAGAAATGCTAATTATAAATCTCCTGTTAATTGTTCTAATAGATTTGAACCATTAAAATTAGATATTGTTAACAGTCACGAAACTGAACCAATCCAAACCAATGTAAATGCAGAACAAAATAGCATTTTTAATGGTTCCCCTACCCCTGGTCCCTCCTCCTCAACTAGTTCCCACCAGTCTTTTTTGATCCCGGGTCTAATCAGGGACAAACCATTTCACAAACAAGTGGAAATAAATCTAAAAAAACAGGCGTTAGCAGAAGAGGAAAAAGAGGAAAAGGAGGAAAGAGAGGGCAAGAGGCTCTGTCAAACTTAGAGGGAGGTATATTCAACCTCTCCAATGAAAAACTGAGTGTCTCTGATTTAAAACTCCTACAAAAGGGATTAAGTTTTGCCCCTACGTGCCCATCAAACAATTTTGAATTGCTAATAGATCTGCATAAATATGCAAGAAATCTCACATTGAAAAGGCACTTCTTGAAAAAAGAAAAAAAGGAGCCATTGACCAGAGACACCCAGATATCAGTTTCTACTGGTAACACTACTGGATTAAAAGAGAAATCCAAATTTTATCCCATTGAATCCAGGGGAAGTCATATCGATCTTTTTACTGCATTAGTTAAAGTAGATTTTAAAAAAAATTGAGTCCTCAAGTACTCCTTTCAGGTCTAACCTTAACCCACAAGAAAAGAAGGCCCTGAAATCACTAATGGCTAATACCCAACTGGTAATTAAACCAGCAGATAAGGGGGGGGTTAGCCTTGCTAGACAGAGACTACTACACCAAAGAGGCCTACAGACTTCTAGGTGATGGAGATTTTTATATAGAATTGAAAAAAGACCCCACGGTAGAACTTGCACAAGAATTAAGATGCCTATTAGAGCAAGGTCTCTCAAAGAATTGTATATCAAAGGAGGAGTTCTTGTATCTCATGAATAAGACACCACGCATAGCTACCTTTTATCATCTTCCGAAACTCCACAAGGACAGGCTCAATCCCCCAGGACATCCAATCGTCTCGGGGATTGGGTCTGTCACTTCCAGGGTTTCGGAATACGTAAATTGTCACATCAAAAAATACGTGTGTAAGTTGAAGTCTTGCATTCAGAACTCCACATAAATTTTACAGTTAGATTGTATAAAATGGGGTTCAGATTTTAATCTATGTACAATAGATGTTTCGGCTCTCTACACCTCCATCCCCCATGAATTGGGGCTGGAGGTGCTGAGAAAGAAACTTGAGGAAGACTTATCTTTGTCTCCCGAAAAAATCTGGTTTCTTATAGAATGTTCTAGGTATGTGTTGACACATAATTATTTTACTTTTGAAGAAAAATTATTTTTGCAGATCAGGGGGACGGCAATGGGGACGATCTTTGCTCCCAGCTTCGCCAATATATATATATATATATATATATAGAGAGAGGATAACTCCCAATGAAGGGAGAAGGATCCGCACACAAGCAATGTATTAAATATGCGTGGACGCACGGCACAATGAAGCAAATATGTGGGATAAGGTAAATATTTATACCAAAAGCCAGCGTCCAAAATAATAAAGCAACAATGTGATGACGATTTAAAGAAAAAACGTAGGTTTATTGAATACAACGAAAAAGTGCAAATAGCAATGTCTATTCCATATAAAAGAGCAAAAAGAAACCTCAGTGCGTGTAGAAACGAAGGCTGCCTCTTTCTTCTCTCACTCCCGCTGGACTCCCCTGATGATGGTGCACACGGCTGCACCGAAACAGCAGCTGTCGGGAATTTGCCCTTGAAACCGGGACATGTAAGGTGTTTTGTCTCCTGACAAAGTTGATTTACAGGAACG
>WWET01002221.1:95414-108790 GCA_011038615.1 Limnodynastes dumerilii
TTTTGACGAAAATTCGCATACGATGGCCGTACGCGCGCCTGCGAGCGTAGCTCAGGATCAGGGCCCTTGTCTTTAATGGGCGAGATGTGCGTCCCACATATTGTTTAGCACATTCGCACTCCATTAAATAAATAATATTGGAACTATGGCATGTAATTAAATTTTTTATTTCATATATTTCTTTTGTTTGGGTGGATGCAAACTCCATGATTTTGCTGTCTTGTTTTTTATGAGTTTTACAAACTATACAGGTACCGCATCTATGGAAACCTGTTGTTTTAACCTTATACATTTGGGTTTCACTTCTAAGCGCACTTTTTGTGATAGAATTCCCTATGTTTGGGGCTCTAGTATACACAAATTTGGGGATATCTGTAATATAGTCTTTCAAGATCGGGTCTTCTTTTAGTATACCCCAATGTGCTTTAAAGATGTTTTCCAATATTTTATGTCTACTATTGTATTGGGTAATCATCTTAATTTCTTGTGGAGTATCTTTCTTATCTTTCCTAACCAATAAATCATCCCTATTAAGTGTCCGTACTTCTTCTAATGCTTTGATTAGTACAGAGTCAGTATATCCTTTTTCTAAGAACAATTTTTTCATGGTCTCAGCTTGATTATTAAAATCCTCCAAATTTGTACAATTTTTTCTTATTCTTTTAAATTCATTCTTTGGTACATTAGATAGCCATCTTGTATGATGACAACTCTGATGGTTCAAATAAGAATTGCTGTCTGTGGGTTTTGAAAAATTTTTTGTGCACAACTGGTTTCCTTTGACAAAGATGGTAAGATCCAGGTAATGTACCTGGGTCTTACTTATCTCAAAGGTCAATTTGATGTTGCTTCCATTTTGATTCAAGTATGCGCAAAACTCCATTAGATCTTTTTCTGTGCCACCCCATAGGAACAACACGTCATCGATATATCTGATCCATTTTCGTAAATATATACTCCATTGATGTTCTTTGAATACAAATTCTTTTTCCCAGTGTGACATGAAAATATTGGCGTAACTGGGGGCGAATTTCGCCCCCATCGCCGTGCCCGTGCGCTGTTTGTAGAAGGCATCGTCAAAATAAAAATAATTATTGTTTAAAATGAATTTAATTCCCTCGAGTATAAAATCTTTCCAGGCAGTATCCTCCAATCCCAATGTCTCATTGACTGCTCTCAAGCCATGCTCATGTTTAATACATGTGTATAAAGATGCAACATCTGCTGTAATTAGGAAGTAGTTTTCTTCCCAAATTACATGTTTTAATTGATGAATAACATCCAATGTATCTTTTACATAGAATTGGGCATTAATAACATAAGGCTGCAAATTGATGTCTATATATTGTGATAATTTTGATGAGATCGAATTTATGCCGGCCACAATCGGTCTCCCCGGAGGGTTCTGACTATCTTTATGTACTTTTGGTAATACGTACAGGACCGGTACGGTGGGGAATGGAACAGTCAAATATTTAACTGTTTCTTCATCAATTGTCCCAAGTTTACAATGGCTGTCCAACATTATATCTAAGTTGACGTACGAGAGCTCTCGCTACTATTCAGTGAGGAAAAAGACTACTCAGTGAAAGGAGCGGTATCCCGCCACCCGTAGGACCGGGTGGTGCACACCCCAGCCCCTGAAGCAGGAAACCCATCTGCACAGCAGCACTAACGCATCCCGGGAGGGACAGCCATCCAGAAGCCGACCAGTCCGTCCGTCTCCAGTACCCAGGAATCATCCGATCAACGGAGACCTGTCCGTCAAGAGGTACACACTTTATTCAAGCTCATCACTAGAACTTCCAACCCAGTTCATCTGCAGTATTTGCTCACTTTTCCACTATTTATATTGGACACATATACATTCAGCCACCCGGCATCTCCTGTTAACCCTCGCATTGCCGCACCAGCAACTGCAACGCTATTTCGATGCTACACGGACCCTGTATGCATACAGCATCTAGAACATTTGTGCATACCCCACATCCTAATTAGCCTTATTATCAGGATCAAGTCTCCAACTTTCAGTGATCTCTCCTCAAAGACTACAGCCACTACAGCTTGCAACATTGTGTCAACTCTGCATCACAGACTTGACACATTCATACCCAAGTTGTTTCCTTTGACTGTTTCCTTTGACTGATACTTTCTATTGACTGTAATATTTGTATTTTGGGAATATTCCTATTACCTTGGCAGTAAGCACCTATAAGACACCTGTGATCATATTTGCTTATGTGCTTACCTTATTTTATCATAATTTTTTTTCCTATTATTTGCCTGTTTGTGCCTTGCTTTGGATATCTACTCCAATAAATCAGTTATTTGTTTTAACGCCACCTATTGTTGTTTGTGCACTGGTGTTGTTCAGATGTGTATGTACAGTCTGTTTGGCGTTGTCTTTTACCATGTTTTACAGAGCGCGGGACAACCACGTACTTCACTTCACTTGTAGTTCCTTTCAGGAACCACCTAGGGGTTTAAGGGATTTCCCTACTGTTGCCCTGGGTTAATAGACATAGATAAGTTGTTATAGTAAATGTATATACTTAGTTAGGTAAATTGACCCTGTTATCTAGGCTAGGAAATCCTGTATATTATGCTAATTAACCTCTGACAAGGGACAATAGAACTGTGGGGATCCAATGAGGACAAGGAATTGAAGATGACAAAAGGAATTCACCTATCTAGAGGACAGAAAACCTTCCTTTAATCCTGAGCATATTAAAGACCATGTGCTAGCCTTGAAGGCCCAGGAGCTTTTGTAGTGAAGGTCATGTTAGTGCTAAATTGCGTTGGCTGTTCGTGTGACTAATACTCTTGGATAAGCCTCTCCCTTTTGGAATAAAGCTTTTGTGGGTTGGACCGTAGCTGCGATTGGATTGGATTTTATTATTCTACTGCATTGCGCACAAATTCCAAAATATCATGAAAAAATAGAGAAAGAAAGCTATCAAACCATATGGCAATAATTTTAATGGCAATAAAAAGCTTTCAAATACTTTATAAAATGTTTGTACTATCAAACAGTTTATAAAAAAAACATTCATTGAAAAGCTATAGGAGGTTATCTGAAACAGTGTTCCACTTTCTCTAGTAGGCCGATCTGTGCTGCCAATAGAAAATTGGTTATCCACTCTTCTGCAGTGAAACACCTTTTTCTAGCAGTACTTGTGAGTGCCTGGATGGACCGCTGATCCGCAAGTGTGACACTTGTTACCACAAGAGGGGGAGTTTACAACACTCTCTTGTGCAAACAGTGTATCTGGTCTGTTGTTCTTATTTTAATTGGGTTAAAAAATTAAATGTACATTATAAATCAGAGTACAAGACAATTTTAAAGTGAGCACTAAACTATTATTATTATAATTTAATTATTATTATTATTATAATTATTATTATCATAATTTTCATAACGTGTGAAAGTTTGTAATATTATAAAGTTCCATAGCCAGTGACGTTGTTTTATGTCTGCAATAAAGATGAACGAAGTACCAAAATTGAAACATTTCCCAGTTTTGAAGATGTAATTGGTTGCAAAAAATATGTTGGTAAGAAATTATAAAGTATAATGACATCATATGGCACAAGTCACTGAATCTTTCCCAGACCTATAACCCCATTATTGTGAGTTAGATAGGCAATGCGCTGCTAATGATAGAAGGGGTTAATGTACTAAAATAAGGAAGGAAGCATTTAACACATGTGACGCCCCAACTAAAGGAATAGAAGTGACTTGCATTTTCCATTTTCCGAAGACAATG
The DNA here is from genome assembly GCA_011038615.1 of Limnodynastes dumerilii. Lineage (NCBI taxonomy): Eukaryota > Metazoa > Chordata > Amphibia > Anura > Limnodynastidae > Limnodynastes > Limnodynastes dumerilii. Next base: position 99,182 of record WWET01002221.1, read on the forward strand.
CTGGCTTCTGTACCACACACTTTGAAAGAAAATTCTTTCCCACATCTCATAAATTGCTTTCCATAACCTCAACTGCATTCAAATAAATTTAGGGTAAAAAATACTGAAATGTTAAGAAAGTCAAGAGACAAATTAGGCTCCCTCTAGAAATGTTGTAACGCTGCCCACGTATACACTTGCATATGCCTCTGGCAATCACAATGATACAGGAAAAGGCCTTTATTAAATCCAGAAATGTAATTGACGTCCAAAAGCTATGAGCAACATGGTTAAGGCGATATTTGTGATCCTCTTTCCAGCTCATGCTGTTTTTAATTTCCATGCTAAGGACATATTGGTTTGAAGCATAGAGAACTACTATATAAGAACCATTCAAGTGGCTGAGTCAGCAGTGAATGGCAACTGTTAATCCTGATGTTTTATTTAGTCAATAGAAGTGTAAAACATTCTCAGATTGGGCAGAAGTAGCTAGAAGTTTATGGTTTGTTTGTTTTGTAGTTTGTATGTGTCTACCATGAATCTGTTATATGTAAATATGGAAAGTTAAAGTAAATGGAATTTACAATCTTATGCTTTTAGCATAACCCGATTTGCTGACCCTTTTGCTGTTCAGGTAATTATTCATGTACACATAGAAGCCAGCAAAGTGTGGAGTACTTACCTAGTTCAGCGTTTGAGTAAAGGGAGCAGTGATTGCGTGTTACTCACCTAGTTCAGCGTGTGAGTAAAGGGAGCTGTGGCGGCTTGGCATAAACACGTAGTTTCTTCATGGAATCCAGGCAGGTTTGGGAGGATCAACCGTTGGCCAGGTAATACCAGTGGTGATGGACCAGTCGTAAGTGGCAGTGGCAACCCAATCAGGGCTCACAATGTCATTAGTTCCACCCTTAGAATAATAGCCATTGCAGCAGTCAGCAGTGGCATGAACAGCAGCATGAAGGTCAAAAGAGGCGGAGTCAGGGGCTCTGCAAAAGAGCTTCTAGGTCCCTAGGTGTTTGACCTGCAGCAGAACAGGAGGCACCTTCCACCTAGACAGCAGGGAGACTGAGGACCGGGCTGGAAAAGGAGGCAGTTAACCCCCAGATCACAAGGGAGAAGGAACCAGTTAACCCTTAGATCACCAAGCTAGGATTCTTTTGTTTACCTACAGACTCTAACCTCCAGGATTCCCTACAGACTCTAACCTCCAGGAGAACTAAAACAGCTAATTCAGTGAGTGTCATTGTAGAGAGATGAATTAGGGCCAACAGCGTGATGAGGAGGGTTGGGACTCAGGCGAAAGTTGTCTGGGAAACCCTATGCCTTGCTGGTTGGCCAGAATAGATGCAAGCACCCTTAGAACAGAGAGTGAAGTCAGGTACTTCCTCTCTGAGAGGCGCTCAGACATTTCCCTTTTCCTGTGACCCGCTTCTGATGGCTCTCTATTATTTTTTTTCTCATTCCAGGTAAACAGACGGCTGGTAATCCAGTGGACATTCTGGCTTCTGGTGGGTTTATTGGATATCAACAAGTAGTGCAATAGCTCCAGCTGATCTACAGGATCGGGTAGGACCTTGTGGGAAGGACAGGTCTGCTTTGTATTTTAGGGTATCATTAAAAAAGCATGAATATTTTCTAATTTTGTATGACTTTTTTGTGCCACTTTGTTAGATTACCCAGAAAGAACAAGGACCCGTAGAGGTAGACAGCAATATTGTCAAAGAAATGTTTTCTTACTTTTTACACATGGCATGTTTTGTTAAATCAGACTAGGAGTATCGTGCCCACAGTTGTGGCACATTCGATTAGATGAATTTGGTGAGGGTATATTGACAGATAAGCAAAGCCTTTTTTTTCTTCAGTTTTTACTTTTTACCAGTGCATCAGGGGTGGATTGGCCATAGGGCTTACAGGGAATTTTCTCGGTAGGCCAGTGGCCTCTGGTGGCCACTCAGCAGGCCTTTTTTATTTGAAGAAAACTAGGATGTTGACTGTCATAGGTGGTGGTTACTAAAATGATGTCTGTATAGAATGGAGATCATTAGGATGTTGTATGTATTGCATGGGTGTCACAAGGATGCTCTATGTATTGGGTGGAGGTCACTAGGATGCCGTACACATCAGGTAGTCCCTAGTATGCCGTATGTATTGGGTGGTGGTCCCTAGGATGCTGTATGAATTGGGTGGTGGTCACTAGGATTCTGTATGTTTCGGGTAGTGGTCACTTGGCAGGAAGTGACTGCCTACATTGCGTAGAATTCACTATAAGTCTCTTTATTGGATTGTGATATACTAGTCAGTAGATGCTGTATTTGCCTGTAACTCTTTAACATATCACTTCTTCTAGTACTTAATTGGAGATACATAACCCTGCCTTTATATCATATAACATTCTGCTTTATTCTGTACTAATCTAGTTTACATATTTTTGATTTTGCCAATAGTTGATTCCACCCACGTGGCTTCTTGTAGATTTTTTTACAGGGCTACTTTAAGTTCCCAATCCAACCATGCAGTGCATGGCTGTATACTTTCATTCTCCAACATTTTGAGGCATAATGGAGTTATAGTCAGATAAGGATCGCTCCGTTACCAACCACTTTTTTAGTGCAATGCCACCAATTACATTATACATGGATGATGGTTTATACCTTCTCAGCAGGATCAGATCTGATTCAGTAAATATCTAATAGATCAGATTCTGGTTTGTTCTCACAATGGAAAGTTTATACAAAGAAATAGTTATGGTTATACAAACATTGCAAACAGTTTACTGGGTCGTCATAGGAGTACAAATCTTATGTGGGTTAGGGGCACTCTTAGGGCCTGATCCAGACCTACGCTCGGGTGCGTTTTTACGATGGTCGTAAGCGTAAAAATGGCCATTTGTACTTACTGCGCATGCGCGGGGCAGATGTTACGCTCATCTTACGCTCAGAAATTCTGAGCAAATGGGCCTTGGGCGTACCACCTTCGTAACTATGGTCGAGGGGGGGTGTCTGGCATACGATTTTCGTAAATACGCACCGAGAGCGGGGTGAGGCATTTAAATCGTACAGTATGGGCGTGCTAAGCGTCGTAACTACGCAAGGAGCTTACGGCCACCAACGGTTACGATTAGAAAAGTTAGGGTAGGCTTTGCTGGGCGTAAGACGGTAAGAGTAAATACGACCAGGAGGAGTCCTATGGAAGTGCATCATAGGTACGCTGGCGTAAATACGCTACGCACATGAGCGTTTCATGAGCGTAGGTCTGGATCAGGCCCTTAGTGTAGCAATCAGTTTTTCAAGGCACACCTAAGCAATTAATTAATTCAAAGAAAAAAAAATATTTTAATTTTTTGTGTAGGATTTTACCTTTTAAAAGAACAATTTATACTCATAGCATATTACTACTTTAGAGTTTGCTTCTCCTTTCAATAAATTAAGCCCTTAGTTGCAATACAATTAAAATGATAAGTTTTGCAACTGGACATACAACTATAAAAGCTTTATTACAAGTTACAAAAAATGTGATATATCTTACCCAACCTCTGTCTCTCCAGATATCCTCCTCTATCTAACTGATTCCATTTTCTACACTTACCTTTTGCTGTTTCTTACTCTTCTTACTAACTGCTTCTCTTGCTGCTCATGGCATGCTGGCTTACTTGGTAATGACTAGACATAGGATTATATGCATTTGCATTTTTGCATATGCAAATGCATAAAACGCTATTTTTATAGCGTTATTGCATATTTTAGTACTTTTTCATTGACAGTGCTTATTTCAGTAGTTAAATGTGTTAGGCGTGTTGTATTACGCGGGAATGGTGGCGGGCCGCAGCCAGTGATGTGCGCCTCACACGCACTCGGCAAGCGCACTGAACCCGATCTGCTGGCTCGCACTAGGCAAAAGCGTTGGCGGGATGCGGCGCGTGTGGGGGGAAGGGAGTACGGCACTCGTTGCTTCACGCAATTCAATTGTTTGTCATTCAATTGCTCGCTGTGTTTGTTAACCTACGAAAATCTTACTTTTGTTGAAATAATGCCGCCAGTGAAAAAAAATACCCAGACTTTAATGGAATCTTGGATAAAAAATTACCCAGGCCAATTTACGACTGATGGCACTGTGATTTTCTGCAAGGTTTGTGACAAGCGAATACCTTCATCAAAAAATACCAGATCCATCAACATGTGAGTACTGCTTCCCATATATTGTGAAAATAAACGTTCGTTCTAATAATAAATAGTATTTTGATTGTGCATATTTTGTGCATATTTCACCCTTTTTTAGTGCATATTTGCATGCATATTTTGGCATTTTGATAGTGCATATAATCCTATGTCTAGTAATGACACTCAAGGAACCTTGGGTTACATCAGCATAGCACAACCTCTTTTCCAGCAGCTCCTGGGCATGAGTAGGCCCTGGATCAGTGGTACCCCTGAAGAATGCTGCAGAGTCCATCAAAAAATCCTGCCTGCACCTAAGATGCTAAAGCTTTTCAAAAACCATAAACATACTCAACATGGGTAACTACATTACTATGCATATAAATACCAATTACATAAAAACATTTAAATACATAATTGGAACACATGTAAATTATTAAGTGGAACAGCAGTGGTCAGAAGACACATACAAAGCTATATTGAATAGGCAAAGGAAACACTGATGACTACACAAAATTATCCTTGGAATTCACATAAAAACGTTAAAAAGAATGCTAAAAATGCACCATATGGACACAAATGAAATATGTAATTTAAACAAAATTTCTATGTTTAACGTCTTCATGCAGAAGCGGAACTAGCGAGCTGTGGGCCCAGGTGCAAAAATTATGCTTTGGCCCTGATCAGGGCCGGATTGAGGGCTAAGTGGGCCTGGAGCTGCAAGTTATCAAAGGCCTACACTATGCTTTGGCGGAGGATGTCATACTAATGCACTGCAGTGGAAGGCCTGGGGATCTGCTGTGTGTGGGGGCCTATTTTTAGATGGAGGCTTGGGGCTGTAGTCCCATTAGCCCCATTGCTAATCTAGCCCTGGCCCTGATGATATCCCAGGTAACCCGGTGAGAAGATTTAGCAGTGCAGTGATGACGGCTCTGGGCCCTTGTATTAGCATGGGCCCCGGTGCCGCTGCACCTGTTGCACCAATGGTAGTTCCGCCCCTGTCTTCATGCATACAGTACATTAATAATGTGTCGTGCCTTTGAAAACAATCATAACAAAATAACATGATAACTCTTATTTCTTTACTTTCACACAGAGCCGTAACTAGAAATTTTAGCGCTAGGGGCAAAAAGGAAAAATGGTGCCCCCCTGACCCTGAATTCCAAGCCAATTTAACGTTAAAAAGGAAATATTGACAGTATGATTTACATTTCTCATAACCATATTTACATATTTAAAATGCAGATGTTTCAAAATTCTGGAATTTCCTGTCATTGAGCCGGATCCTGATTCATTAGGGTTCTGTTGGTGGACTTCCAGTTGCAGAGATCCTTTATAGGATTGCAGTACCATCTTAACTACCAGCCAGCAGAACCCTACCTTAACAATTATGCACCTACCCCCCTTTAAAATGAGGATGGTATGTAAATTAGGGCTGTGCAGAATGGGTTAACCAAGCCCTTATTGTACAATTTAAATACTTCCCCCCTCCACCAGTAATTAATTTATATAACTTTAACATGTCACTGTCAGAGTGTGCATGCACAGTACAAGGAATTCTACATCAGAACTCATTGGTCCAATGCAGAATTCCATGTGAAATTCTGTATCTGCACGTTGAGCAGGCCCATTCACCATGTGTAAAAGATGCGCATAGTAGGTGAGCATAGTTATTTAAATCGGCTAAGCCCTTATGTATTACTCAGTATTCCGCACACATATGGAAGTGTGTTCAGAATACTTAAGGTATGGATCAGGGCACGGAAATCCTTTCTACATGTAAGAGTGCAGGGAGGAGTGACATGCGGAAATGATGACTGCAAATTCCATAAGCTATCGCGCAGTAGAATTTTTTTTAAGAATGGGTGAGTATGCCGATCGACATACTCACCCATTCTTAATTGGACATACCGCTGCGCCGCTACGCCAGATAACCCGACCGCAGGAAAAAGTGAGTAACCTCTCCAGGGTGTGGAGGAGGGAGGGTTAGGGTCAGGTTGCAGGGGAGGGAGGGTTAGGGTCAGGCTGCGGGAGATGGAGGGTTAGGGTCAGGCTGCAGGGAAGGGAGAATTAGGATCAGGCTGTGGGAGATGGTGGGTTAGGGTCAGTCTGCCAGGAAGGGAGGGTTAGGGTCAGACTGTGGGGGAAGAGAAGGTTAGGGTTAGGGTTAGAATTAGGGAAAGGAGTGGGGGACTATTTTCTCTTACCTTTTCGGAGCACCGAAAGCTCGGTGCTCCGTGTATTGATTGCTATGCCTCATCGAGTAACAACTGGCTGGGAGAAAACGGCCCAATCGAAATAGGGCCGTTCTAAGCGCGGACCCACACCCTTCAGAGAGAGAGAACAAAGTGGTTTCTTCCATCGTGGTACTTTGGGATTCGGTGAGGGAGGGTCTGTTTGTTCAAGTTGCAGGACACCATGATACCACATGTTACAGATAATGCAAGGCAAATTACAAGATGCCATGGTTAGTCATATAATGGTCAGCACTGGTCCAAATAGGCAGCTGAAGCCATATGCGGTGACCATATGCGGTGTACAAGAAGAACATTGTAATCTGTACTGTAAATGGAGATCATAAATAGTCATAAAAGTGATTATGTTACAATGTGACTATATTGAATGATGAATGATGGAATATTTCTGTACTGTACATACCGTATAACATATGTGACACATACACAATCCTCAAGCAGCGATTTTATAACATTAGTATTGTGTGCGAGTTATGAAATTATAATGCAAGGGTACAAAATAGGCCGTGGAGTGGAGCCTGGACTTGGAATTTATCAATGGTGTTAAAATATTCTTACTACCTAAATTATAGGTGATTGGATAGAAATACAAGACAGTCATTTTAAGAAATCATCATAGGGAGGTGTCCTTATCAGCAGGGCACGCTCACAGACCATGGCTAAACAATAGTAATGGGCTATACATGCCATAGTTAGCATCTGATACAAAGTCATACACTCCTGAAAACTAGAATGCAATATATAATTGTGTTTAATTAAAACAAAACAGGGCATTAATTAAATCCATATATGCGACTCTATTGTATTTGATCCAAATATTATTATCACTGTTGATAATTGTTGGATAAGATACAAGCTACAACTGAATTAATTTTACAAATAAAATAATGCCCACTTTTATTTTAATTAAACACACAAACTGTTTAATTCTTATTAACACATGATTTGAATAAATTTCTCATATAGGCCCGTATTCAGAGTACCGGACGTATAACATATACGTCTGGTGTTTAGCGATTTTACTACTGCGCATCCGCAGTAATTTTTTAACGTAATCTACGCAAGAAAAAGATATATAGATTACATAAAAAAATTACTGCGCATGCGCAGTAGTAAAAATCACTAAACACCAGACGCATATGTTATACGTCCGGTACTCTGAATACGGGCCATAGGGCCTGATCCAGAACTACGCCGATGTGCTGTGCTTACTAAAGCCCAGCGTATCAACGTTCACTTTCCCCGACACTCCCCCTGTGCAGGCGTATGGCCCCTTCCTTACGCCGGCTGAAGGCTACCCCTACTTCAGCCGGCGTAAGGAAAGGGCCATACGCTCACACAGGAGCGTATGGCCTCTTAGCACGCCCCCCCACCCTCATTTACTTACCTCCCCCCGCCCACCAGCAGTAACGTTGAGAGGGGCCTTTAATCTCCTTTCTTCTGTTAATCAGCCAGTGTGTTTCACTGTTTCTCATTACTGGGAGCAGGACAAAGGTATAACTTAATACTTTAGTAGTGGAGAATTAAACAAAGAAAGCTTTTTGGAAAGACTTCTAAAGTACAGATGAAGATACTTTGTAACTGAACAAATCTTGTAATCTTTTGGATGCATACAAATATTAATGTTCCAATTCTCATAGGTGATCATGCCAGACCAATTTATTCAAACTCAGGAAGCAGAAGCCAAGATAGGTAGAACCTACCTTATAACCATTATACAGTGCGTTTAATAATAGAAACTGCAGCACTATACTAGTACAATTCTCTATCACCGTTAGACATGAGAAACCCATTGGAAGTGATGTTAAAGGCACTGTCCCCACCATCTAAAACCTTTTTTTTAAGATTAGACTATACTTAGGGAAACATAGAAACATAGAAAGTGATGGCAGATAAGAGCCACATGGCCCATTCAGTCTGCCCAGTTGCTTATTTAAAACTATACTGACCTATTTACCCTCAATTTATTTTGAGATTTAGAATATCCTTATATTTATCCCAAGCATGTTTAAACTGTTCTACTGTGTTAGCCTCAACCACCTCAGATGGAAGGCTATTCCACTTATTTATCACCCTTTCAGTGACATAATTTTTCCACATATTTCCTCTGAATCTACCACCCTGCAGTTTACATGCATGACCCCATGTTCTATTACACCTCTTTTTTTGAAAAATGCCATCCTTCTCTAGCTGGTCACAACCCTTGATATATTTGAAAGTTGCTATCATATCTCTCTCTCCCTTCTCTACTCCAAGCTATACATGTTTAGTTCCTCTATCCTTTCTTGGTATGTTTAATGACACAGGCCATGTACCATTTTAGTTGCTCTTCTTTGCAGAGTCTCTAATGTGTTTATGTCTTTCTGGGGATATGGCCTCCAGAACTGATCACAGTATTCTAGGTGAGGTCGTACCAACGATCTATAAAGGGGCATCAATACTTCTCTCTTTCTGCTACTAATTCCTCTCCCTATGTAACCAAGCATTTGACTTGCCTTTCTCATTGCTTTGTTACATTGCTTGGCTAACTTTCACATGAAATAGTGACTCCTAGATCCGAAAGGCCCTCTTTCCCGCCTCAGTAGTTTCTAATGTAATGCCATTAAGGATATATTGAGCTTTTGGGTTTTTGTGCCACAAGTTCATGATTTAGCATTTTTTGGCATTAAACTGCAGTTGCCACACTCTTGACCATTCCTCCAGACTACCTAGATCATCCCTCATTTTGTGTACCCCTCCTACCCTGTTACATATCTTTGTGTCATCTGCAAAAATGCATATTTTCCCCTCGATACCACAGGCAATATCATCTATAAAGATATTAAATAGCACTGGTCCAAGTACAGAACCCTGGAGTACTCCACTAGTTACCTTACCATCCCCATAATGGATTCTATTTACAACAACCCTCTGCTGTCTATCCTGTAACCAAGAATGTATCCATGCAACTGTCTTCAAGTCCAATCCCAAAGTTTCCAGCTTATTTAACAGTCTGCGATGTGGCACAGTGTCAAAAGCTTTACTAAAATCTAGATAACCTACAGCTTCCCCCTTATCTAATACTTTACTGACCCAGTCAAAAAATTCAATAAGTTTTGTTTGACATGATCTTCCCCCAGTGAATCCATGCTGCTTAGGATCCTGTAAATTACTAGATTTAAGATACTGTACAATTTGTTCCTTTAACAGTGTTTCCATCAATTTCCCTGCTACTGATGTTA
>WWET01002221.1:108821-119813 GCA_011038615.1 Limnodynastes dumerilii
TCGGTGTAACCCTCCTTGGTTTCTGGTTCAACCTTCAATTCTGCAGGCACTAAATCCTATATCCTGTAAAGTAATAAGTTTTAGGCCATCAGATGGGAGTAAGTAATGAAGCCACACAATTGCTTGGCTTACAGGACTGCACTGATTTTACTGTTCAATAATAGCTCTCATTTATACATACAGAATTGAGCAACTTCGCACTAGTTACAAGATTTATGACTCTTATGCAAGACAAACCTTAAGATAAGTGCCTGGGTGGGGGGTTTTCACAAGAAGTAACAGACAAACAATAAGAGTGGTAAATCACCTTATCAAGATTTCTGCAGAGATAACAAGACATTGTTATCTCCTGAGTTGTTACAGCTGGTGTTAGCCACCAGACTATATTTCAGGCACCCAACAAAAGTTCCTGCATATATGTCCGTTCCTGACACTGAACATTTCTCATAATCACATGTAATATATATCTAATATTGTTACAGACTATCTCTGCTAATGTTAAAACATATTATTACAAATACGAAATGGACCTCCACAGTAGTTTGACGCTTCTTCCCTACTGCCACTTTTATGCAGAGGGATTACATTTGCTATTTTCCAGTCCTCTGGAATCACCCCAGTAATTAGTGACTGGTTGAATAATTTAGTTAATGGTTTTGCCAGCACCTCTCTAAGCTCTTTTAGTATCCTATGATGTATCCTATCTGGCCCCATTGATTTGTCCACTTTCAGCTTTGAAAGTTCTTTTAATACCTGCTCCTCAGTGAAAGTAGTAGTAATTGCCTCCTTTGTATTAATAGTCTTACTAATTAAAAGTGGTCCTTTCCCCTCCCTTTCTTTTGTGAATATTGAACAGAAATACTTGTTAAGATGATCTGCCATAGCCCTTCCACCCTCAACAAGACTCCCACTCTCAGTTTTGAGCCTTACTATATACTCTTTAGTTTTTCGCCTTTTATTTATATACCTAAAAAAGCTTTTGTCCCTTTTTCATACCAAGTGGGCCAGTTTTTCAACATTTTGTGCCTTTGCTGCCTTGATAACCTTTTTAGCCTCATTCTGGTTTGCAAAATACTCCTCCCTGTCATCATTATTTTGAGTTTGCTTATAATTGCGAAAGGCCATCTTTTTTGCTTTCGCTATAGTTGCTGCCTCTTTTGTAAACCACATAAGCTTTTTCTTTCTGGGGTTTTTCCTAAAATTTCTTATACAAAGGTTTGTTGCTGTTAATGCATTTTTAGAATCACTTACACATTTCCACAAAATCCGCCTTCCTAAAGTCTAGCACCCTGGTCTTTTTGTGGTATGTGTCTCTCTGTCATTATACTAAACCCTACTGCTTGATGATCACTGGATCCTAGGTTCTCACCCACACTTTCTTCTGAGATTCTGTCACCATTTCTAAGTACCAAATCTAAGATGACCTCTTTGCGAGTGGGCTCTCTCACCAGTTGCTTGAGGGACACTTCCCTGTAATGAAATTAAAATATCCCCACTTCTAGTGGAGCTTGCTGAAGACTCACCCCAGTTTACATCACGTAGATTAAAATCTCCCATGATTATTAACTCCACTTTGAATGCCATTTTAGCAATGTCTTGCAATAGGACATTGTCCATGTCCTCATCTTGCCCTGGTGGCCTATATATCACTCCAGTACGAGGAATAACCCCCTTGGTTTCTATGGTTACCCAAAGTGCCTCAGTTTTTTCTCCAATACTCACTATTAAAGTTTAAAGTAACCCTTCCTTCACATATATTAATATGCCTCCTCTACCTACTCTTCCTACTCTATCTTTACTAAATAAATTATATTCCGGTATAGCTAGGTCCCAGTCATGATTTTCCTTGCACCATGATTTCAGATTATCCCTTGACATTATTGTAATTAATTTAGGAATTTTATTTTCCTAGCATTTGCACACATTGATCTGAGAGGTTGCATTATAAATCTTCTATTCTTCAGTTTATTATTATTGCTAGATATGTTTGTATTGCTTTTACTGTTCTCTGTTCCCTTAGCTGCTGTGGTTATGCTATCTGTCATTATTGACTGACCACACAACACTTCTTGGTTGGGGTAGCAGTTTTTTTATTATTTCAAATTATTAATAAAGCTTTTACTTTTAAATTCATTTGAATTTAATATAAAGTTTATTGTGAATGGAATCTATTACATTTGAATACTGTGTGCAGACATTTATTCGATATAAACTATCTGCTGGAGAGATCAATCAGATCCCAGTCTTCTAATCCAACCTTCTTATTTACTGATTCCTAATATATTAAATACATTTAGCCATGCTGCACTTATTTTCTGACACACAAAAACACATGTCAACTCTGTTGACATGTGTTTTTGATGCTCCGGGACGGCACCTCAGCCGGATCTCGCAGCTCTCTGGCTGCGATTTTGGTTTTGGTTGATATAAAATCACACTAAAGGAGATTTCTTCAAATCTCCTTTAGTGAATGGGGTGATTTTTTTTTTTTTCAATTTTTTCAATGGCAAACATCTGGACGATTTCTGAATCGCGATGTCCTGCGATGTTTGCCATTGATATTTTTTTACACACTGAAATAACGCGATTTGAGCCTTTCTGAATACCGCGATGTGACTTCAGAGGCTCAAATCACGGGATTTGTGGCAATTTGCCTCAAATCGTTTTTAGTAAATGAGGCCCTAAGTGTGCCAGTTTTTCCTCAGTTTGTGCTTTAGCTGCCCTGATAACCTTTTTAGCCTCCTTCTGCTTTGCAAAATACTCCTCCATGTCATCATTATTTTGAGATTGCTTATAATTCCGAAAGGCCATATTTTTTGCTTTCACTATAGTTGCTACCTCTTTTGTAAACCACATTGGCTTTCTTTTTCTGGGGTTTTTCCTAACCTTTCTTATACAATGTTCTGTTGCTGTTAATAATACATTTTTAAATTTCCCCACTGCTCCTGTACTTCTTTCGTGTGCCTCACCTCTGCCAAAGAATCCCTTACGCATTTCCCCATTTCCATAAAATCCTAAATCCTAGGTTCTCACCTACACTTACTTCTAAGATTCTTATGTAAGTACCAAATCTAAGATAACCTCTTTGCAAGTGGGCTTTCTCATCAGTTGCTTGAGGGACACTCCTTGTAATAAAAATTAAAATGTCCCCACTTGTAGTGGAGCTTGCTGAAGACTCACCCTAAGTTTACATCAGGTTGAATAAAATCTGCCATGATTATTACTTCCCCTTTTAATGCCATTTTAGCAGTCTTTTTATGTCTTGCAGTAGGACATTGGGCCAGATCCAGAACATCGCTTGTGAGCGAATTTACGCGTGGTGGAGATGTAAAATCGCCTTTTGGTAAGTACAGCACATGCTCACCATAGAAAATACGCTCAGTAACGTAGCGTAATTGTGAACGTATGGGTCATTCACGTATGTATCACGTAAATACTTACATGTGGGCGCGCCAATTTTACGTGAGTCCAAAATACGTCTGAAATACGTTAAGTAGGTGGGGGTTTGTATTTAAAGTGTACAGTATGGGCGTGCTTAGCTGAGTAAATTCGTATTGCCCATACATACGTGTGCGTATCACTGCGGTTACGTTGGCAAAAGTTAAGGTAGGGTTTGGAAAGCGTATCTTGACAAAATACGTACGTTCAAGGGGTGTTTCTAGGGGAGTGTGTAGAATATACGCACACGAAAATACGCTACCCGAATAAACATACGGCAAACGTAGTTCTGGATCTACCCCAATATCACTTCTAACACTCTTCTCAATATGTGCTGCAACCCACAGCGGGGTCTAATAACACCAAAATCAAATTATTTAAATTTCCATACACATATATAAATTCAATTATAAACAATACATATATATAAATGTACCACCAGTCTAATACTGGAATTGTTTGTTCTGAGAAGTTACAGTCACTATATGCAGATTCCACCAATCAGAGGTGAAAGATGAAGTTCCGTTCTGAGCAAGTACAGTCACTAAAACTTTTCTTTCCTCATAATATGTCGACACTATGAAGTCCTCTCACGACTGGTTATGCTCACCGTAATGACCTCTTGTTCGTATTCCTTTCATAGGGTCTTTATGTTCGTTTTTACTGGTGTCTCAAGGACGTTTTTCACATCTAAAAAGAGTAAACTCTCATCACATAGTTGTCATTCAAACAGTAGGGCAAATGCCCAATATGCTTACCACACGGATATCTTGTTTAGGGGGTGTATCGGGGATCTCTGTGTGTCAATCTCCACTATTCCAGTGTTCTGGAGCTCATACATCACATGGAAGACATATCGTGGTGCATCCTCACCGCACAATAAGTTTGTATTAATGTGATTTGTATCCCACCTCAATTATGTTCACCATACGGCTCTAACTCTGAGGGTCTGACACTTTCTCTCCAATTACACAGTAGTAACACGTCCTTTTGACTTCACAATCTCCTTTCGTCCTCAACAGGGAATTCCCCTAGGTGCCTTACACTAATGCAGCGGTTCCCAAACTGTGCACCGCGGCTCCCTGGGGTGCCGCGACACTGTCACCAGGGTGCCGCAGAAACATTGTGGTATCCCGACCATAATGCAGGTAAAGAGTCCAGCAGCTGTCTGGCAGTCTGCCGGCTCCTGGCGGCACACAGAGTTTCTTGCTTCATGTGTGTGATGTCACACGCATAAAGCAGGAAACTCTGTGCACCGCCAGGAGCCAGCAGGGCAGAGAAGGGTGCATGGAGGAGAGCATAGTTCAAGTATGCCCTCTGCACTTTTCAGTACATAAAAAAAATAAAGGTGATGGGGCCACATTTGGGACATGATTAGGAGGGAGACAACAAAGGAGGAGATGATGGGGAAGGGGGACAACACATAAGGGGACAACACAGGAGGAAATGATGGGAAAGGGGACAACACAGGAGGAGATTATGGGGAAGGGGACAACACAGGAGGAGAGGATGGGGAGCTGATGAGGGGAAGGAGAGATGATGGAAATAGAGAACTGACATAGGGGAGGGGGAGATGATGAAAATTGGGAGATGATAAATGGAGAGATGGGGATGATAATGGAGGAGAGGAAAATAATGAAGGGGATGGAGAAATGATAAAGAGAATGGGGAGATGATAAATGGGGAGGGGGAGATGATGAAGAAGAGTCGGGATGATGAAGAGGATAGAGAAATGATAAAGAGAATGGGGAAGATAATGAGAATGGGGAGATGATGAATGGGGAGGGGGTGATGATAAAAAGTGAATGGGGAGGTTGAGATGATGATGCGAATAGAGGGGGGTGTTCTTATTTATTACAGCCTACCCCTGTGTTCCAGAACAGCCTACCCCTGTGTTCCAGAACAGCCTACCCCTGTGTTCTAGGTGAAATAACAGAAAGAGTACTCCAGTCATTTCTTTGTAGCCTATCACTGAGAGAGGGATGGTAAGTCTTATATTTGTTATTATGGTACATAGATTGTGTTGTATTAAAAGGTGGCTGTGTCCTGCCATCAATAATTTATAATAATTTATAGGCAAATGCTAGAGAGGGAGGTAAGTACTTTGTTAGAGAGGTGGCTGTGTCCTGCCATCAATAATTTATAATAATTTATAGGCAAATGCTAGAGAGGGAGGTAAGTACCGTGTTAGAGAAGTTTATGTGTAGGTAGGAACCTATCTGAATGAGGTAACCTTGCAGACGGGCAATCACATTTTCATTAAAATCTGCACTAAAATCTGTATATATTTGTCAATCTTTGATTGCTTAAAAAGACATAAAAAAAACTTGGTCTATTTTACATCCCCTAAAACCTGCTTATTAATCAATGGGCTGCAAGGTCCCAGCATCGCTATGGCACGGGGCACTCGGCAAGGCTACCCCATGTCTCCCTTGCTCTTTAATTTAGTTCTGGACCCTATGCTGAAGGCCCTGCAGAGATGGGAAGACTTCAGGGGAATCACGATCGGGGATACTGAAATCAAGATCTCAGCGTTTGCTGATGATATATTATTATATATCTCTAACCCGGAAACCATCTTGAGTACTCTGATCTTGAGGATTACAGAGTTTGGCTCAATCTCGGGATTTAAAGTGAATTTTTAAAAGTCCTCCGCACTTTACCTTGTTCCTAATTGTACAAAACCCAGATGGGCCGCTAGTCTTTCATTAACTTGGGCTAGAAACCACATACCTTATCTAGGAATCATCCTTCCTAAGAACATAGTTCATTTATATTCTTTAAATGTTAGCAAACCCATTGCCCACGTTGAAAAAGTCATTGCCAACTGGAAACACCTTTGTCTTATGGGGGCAGGATCAATTTAATAAAAATGGTAATATTCCCAAAGCTGCTTTACCCCTTACAGGTCCTGCCACTTTTGCTAAGTAGTAGAGATGTAGCACGAACACACTCCATCTTACGTAAGTTTATTTGGAATAATAAGAGACCCCGGATCAGTCTAGTCAAACTTCAACAGAGTAGAAATCAGGGGGGAATCAGGGGGGAATGAATGTTCCCGATATAAGGGCTTACAACCAGGCGGCTCAACTTCGTCACCTACGTGACTGGGTTTTAAATACTGATACGTATACTAATACGAGCTTAGAACAACAATTTCTACCAGACATCAAATTGTTAGCTTTCTTACACCTACTTGATGGGGAGGTTCCTGACCTAGTGAGAGATAACCCTTTGCTGATGTCCACACGGAAGCTCTGGTTTCAACTGCGACACTCTCTAAAACGTAACCCTTATTTCTCCTTACACCTCCCCCTACTGGGTAATCCGAACTTCCAAGACTGTGCAGCCGCTCACCCTTTCACGGCATGGGAACGTAGAGGCATTAACACCATTGGTAAATTGGTGAATACTGGGAGCAAGAGACCCCTCACTTTTGTGCAGGCCAGAGATAAATTTGAGTTTTTGCAAGGGGCCAATATGGCTTTTTTGCAAGCTCAACATTATATCAGTTCTGTTCTTAGACGTTTTTCAGATAATGATTGGAATAATCAGTTTGACAAGCTTCTGCTTACTCCCTTACCAAAGCACAAAGCCATCTCTGTACATTATTCCCACCTACGACATATATTTGATTACTCAAAATCACAAACGGGGATCTCTCAATGGCTCCAATATTTCCCCAACCTCACAATTAAAGACCTTCTCCGGGCCTTGGAGACTGAGAGCAGGCTGATCCCGGCCATGTCATATAGAGAAATGTTCTTAAATATTGTGCATAGGTCGTATATTGCTCCTCTGAGAGGGTATCAAATGGGTATTATTCAAAGTCACGCATGTCTCAAGTGTGGAGAATTGGAAGCTGGGCTTAATCATTGCCTGTGGGAATGCCCACAAACGCTTTTGGAGGGCGGTATGGCGATTTGCAATTGAATTGTTGGTAACCCCCTTCCCTCTCACTGCCTCTTGGGCTCTCGTGGGGATAATCCCTGATAACTCACGGGCTCCTATAGCAATAAGAAAGTTGTTAGCATGTATCTCGGCAGCGGCGCGTAAATCCATCCTCCAGTCTTGGCTGCAGCCTCGCCCTCCTACCATGTCCTTATTTAGTGAAAAACTCTTTTATTTATTTCAAATGGACTGGCTGGAGACTTCCCTGCAGAAGGAGCAGAAAGTTGAGAGATTTTTTCAGACTTGGGAAAGTTTTATCGCTATTCTCTCGGAGGAGGTTAAAAGAAAAGTTTGGGATTGCTTCCGGGATACGTATTGGTTTGAACTGCGCATTACAACGAGCCTCCTGTAGTGTTGGAGTCATAGTTAGAGAGAGGGAGGGACCCTGAGGCGCATAACTTGTATCCTCAACAGAAGCTGCCTGTTATTTTGTCTACACACTGTATTGTAACATTGTTTTGATGTTTTATAATGAGAATTCGCAACTTATTTCTTCATACGAAGTGTTAAATTGTGTACATGTTTCAATAAAAAAGAGTTTAAAAAAAAAACATGAAAGAGCTACAGAGAGTATCCCACGTTGCAGGTGCAGTACACAGGGACCCTTCCCTTAAGATCTTAAATCCTTCTCAATGTCTATGTGAAAAAAATGTCTAGGGCCCTAAACTATTTCACACAACGGGGAAAAAGAGGGGAACCAGTATACTCTCCTGTTAGGATACTACCACTGCCTCTACCGATGCGTTTCAAGCTTCTAGAGCTCTTTCTCAAGGTACATACCTTGAGAAAGAGCTCTAGAAGCTTGAAACGTTTTAGATTCATCTATAACAGCCACATCTCCAGCATTGGCCAAGTCATTTGTCCCAAGGTGTATAATGAGATTAACCTCCCTTTCCTTGCTCGCTGTCTTTATAATATTTAAAATGCGCTTTTTATCCCGTGAAGATGTAGCTTCCGGCAAGCACTTCACCTGATTCCTAATTTCAAAACCTCTATCCAGCTGGATACCCCTAACAATAGAATCCCCCACAAGAAGTGCAGTCGTTCTCAGGGATTCCCTATTCCTGCCATCAGGTTCCCTCAACTCCTCATGTTCTACATTACCTGTTGTAATGCACTCAGCCCTCCAAGTGCTGCATATGAGTTCTGCAAGGCTACACCTTGTGCAATGTGTCCTTGTGCAACTGGAACCTTCTTACAAGCATTCCTCACCATAGTGCACCCAGTACGCCTCCTGGGAACTCTCTAAGGCAATGGTGGAATCAAGGAAACAGACATCCTGCATATCTCACCATGCATTCTAGCTATCTCATCCCGCCAAAACGACATTTTCTGACAAATTGGACAACACCTGAGTTTCCAAATAGTTTCACGCAAAACAAAAGCATCACCACCACTGCAATCCACAAGACCAGACATTGTAGAAGCAAACTTTAGCACAAGAACAGATCACACAGATAATATAGATGGGCCCAAATCCAGTTCAAACTCCAGTTACAACTCCTAGATGCTTGAAAAATCAATGCTTAGAAAATCAGGCAGTACAAAGCAGGCAGGTTGCACCTTTGCAGGTTTAAACTATACCCCCTTTAAATAACAGGCAGTGAACTAAACAATTACCACAGCCAAACAATTAGCACAACTGACCAATTACCTAACAAGAGAAAAAAAAATAATACTTTTAAAACCTTCCCAGAGAAATTATACAAAATAGCACACACAATAAATAATAATATGCTATAACCTTAATCTGAAGCACAAAAATTATAAACATAAAACACTAAATTACTATAAGGTAAATATAAAATAAAAGAAGAATACTTCACAACTGCACAGGTGATATGTGCTTATACTAGGCCCACTCAGATGAGGTTACCTGTGGAAAAATGGTAAATTGTGATCCGCGGCAGATACATTTCATTGCCATTTGGCATGCTCATTAGTTAGGTGGTTCTGGTTAAAGGTCAAATGTTTTGCAGAGGACCATTTGATTAGCTAATAGCCATTAACAGATGAATGGGCTCTGTTTGGGATTTTAAATAAGAAACAGAGCATAGCTAAAGGGTGCAGGAGGTTGCTGCTTATATTAAGTACCGTGGTAAAAAAGACCATTCTTCAAAATGGCATAAGTTGGTCACCTCTATACATTCAACTATATAAGGAAAAGCTACATCTAGTTTTTAAGATGGACTGGCCAGAAACACATATGGAATAAAAAATATACACAACGATTTTTTGAGGTTGTAGGAAGCCTTTATAGAAAAACTGACGGATTTCACTAAGAGGAAAATTCATGCAACTCTACAACATACTATATGGTATGAGCCTCAACATTTACCAAATGATCCTTTTTTGCTCTTCAGTTGGTCAATGATGATGCCCGATGTGATTCTCTCCCTGCCTCTTCATGCTCTTGAGTTGATGGGCGGAATCTACCCTTGAGGCACCACAATAAACAAATAGAAGCAGAGGTTTTCCTCTCTTATTCTTCTTGCTTGATCACTGGGTTATTTTGTATTAAGGTGTCTGATTTTGCTAGTTGTTGGTTGCACAGGATAAAGTTTACAAATCATTGATGCTTTCTACACAGCCACTATATATCTGTAACTTTCATAAATATGTCTGTGTTCAAGAGATATTTTTGATTGCTATGATGATGCAGAGCTTGACAATAAAAAATATATTAAATAAAAATTAATATTGCACAACTGGAAATGTTTTAACTGCAGAATACTCACAATCAGGTCCAGTGACTGCACACAGTGGTATGATTGCCGAGGGATTTGGGGTGGTGCTTCTACTGGAATTGGAAGTGATTGGGGGTAAAACAAGGTTTCTTACCCTTTGCACCCACAATTCTTATGCACAGAATCACCAATGAACTGAGCAGGGGGTCTTGATTCAGAACTAATAACAATAGAAGACTTACACACGCTATGTAGGCATGTCTCCTATCAGTCTGTACTGTGCATGTGCATGGAATTCTGCAGCGGAATTCATCCATCCAAAACAGAAATCTGTGTGGAATTCTTTCTCCATATGGCAGGCCCACTCACCAAGCGTATGAGATATGTATGGTTAATAAATAAAAATAAATAACAGATGGTGGGTGGGATATGGAATAGTCATCATATATTAAGGGTGTTCCAAAGCTCTTAGGTATGATCCACCATTGCAAGCATGCAGAAAGCCTGTATGTTCAAGAGGAGTGCAGGGGGTATGGAATTCTGGATCTCAAATTCTGTATGTTACGTTACGTTCTGTAAGGTACGACATTTAATTGCAGTTCTGGATTTGTTCCAGGGTGACCATTATTACACATATGCTATAGAGCAACAATACCTGTCTAATTCATTGTGCTAAGGCAAAGGCTAGCTTCACCCCTGGCTATACATTAGACAACACTACCGGTACACTTTTTTTTTTCCTTGGCATATAGGAAGTGATCTCCCAAACTCTCTAGGTCAGAACTCTCATAGCTCTCAAAGCAGGGAATAAGTTTGGGTAAGACCACTTATACCCCTTTCACATTACCACCAAATACCCGGGTTTTTCATCAAAAACTCGGCATTTTGCAAAAACCCGGGTTTTTGGTGGTGATGT
>WWET01002221.1:142271-156336 GCA_011038615.1 Limnodynastes dumerilii
TCTTTCCCTGGGCAGACGCTGGTGATAGTTACTTTGTGGCGGCTTCCAGCTTTTCTCTCTCTCAGCCTCGTTGTTTCTGTGCCTTTTCTAATTATTGAGTGCCCCATTTTGCCCTGCCTGGTACCTCTTTCCTAACCTGCTTGTGTCTCTCCCCCCATACCTGTTCCTTATCGTGTTACCCGCCATTGTGTTAACCCTTCCTTACCTGTGTGTTTGTTTATGTTTCCTTTCTGATTATTGAGTGCCCCATTTTGCCCTGCCTGGTACCTCTTTCCTAACCTGCTTGTGTCTCTTCCCCCATACCTGTTCCTTATCGTGTTACCCGCCATTGTGTTAACCCTTCCTTACCTGTGTGTTTGTTTATGTTTCCCATTAGGGGAATCCTCCAGTATAAGTGAGTGTGTGCATCTCCTAGTTTGTACTTGTTTGTCAGTGTCAGTCCCGTCTTCCCGGACCCGCCAGTTCCCTGTTTTTCGTTGTCCGTTAAGTCCAGTCCCTTCTGGTACTTCTGTTCCCGCTTGTTCCGTCTCTCCCTTCCAGTCCCTCTTGGCCCTGTCTTTTACTCACCTTCTTCTCCCGAGTAATCTCTCCAGGTCTGTATCCTGACGGGTTCCTACCAGCTCCAGTCTATCCCCACCATCAGGGGCCCTAGCGAACACTCGGTCCGATCTCAGGCTCTACACCCTGGTGAGTTGCTCGTCTCTTTGTTTCCTAGGTCACCTCGGTACTTCGCTAAGGCATTCCGGGGTACCATAACAATATCAACATTTTCTGAACAAATATATATATACAAAATATAATTACTCATACTTAGACCTACGCTAGATAGAATGTTAAATGGTGTTTGGTTTTTTTCTTCAAGCAAATTAGAACTGCTTTCTTTCTAAATTTCATTATATTCACCTTGGCAACTCTTTCAGGAGTGTGTAAAGACCAGACAAGCAATTTTATGACGATAACAGCAACAGCCTACTACAATAAAGCTGTCCCAGCTAGTAGAAATTGAAGACTTCCTGAGAAACCTCATTAATTTCCCTAAGGAAATGTAATTCTTTAGTTAGTGTAGTGTGTGTGTGTGTGTGTGTGTGTGTGTGTGTGCGCGCGTGTGTTTATGTTTTTAGTTTCAAAATTCTAAATATTTGTTTAAGATTAAAACAGTTTTTTATTCTCAAGTTAGATATGATTAGTTGATGTTAACAGATAAGATTTTTCTTTAATTTATGATAATTGTTTATTAAATAAAAATTAAGACCCTGTAGAGGTCTCACTGGCATAAATATTCTCCATAGACGGTAATTACAACAGTGACATCTGCAGGCTTCACGTAGGTACTACACTCTATCAGAATACTTCAAATGAAGAAATAAATAAGAAGAAAACATTAAAATGAAACTATAAATTTGTTAAGAAACTAAAAAAATAAGACTATCCATCCATTTAATCTATCAACATTCATCATAGCTGATTAATAAATAAAGACTTTGATTCATGAAATTTTGTTCAAAATTTTCCCATCAATCTTTATATTAGACGCCAATAGTCGTATCCCTTTAATCTTTTTAAGATTTTATATTGATTTTATTTGACATAACATAGTTATTTTATTGAACTCAGAAATAGTTTTCCTCAAGGAAAAAATCTTGATCTCAAGTTCAAATTAGTTAACATGCAATTGCTAATTACTAATGTTAACTAATTTGAACTTGAGATCAAGATTTTGCCTTGGGGAAAATTCTCATTATAACTACGAACTAAACTTTGACCACATCACTTTGCCATTGATCTTGGACACCTGAGGCTTTCAAACACAGATAAACACTGGAATATAAACAACGCAAACTTTCCTGTTTCCGGTGAAAATTTTAATGCCTCAGCCCTTTTCATGAACTGTTTACACAGTGTTTGGCAGGAACATTAAATACAGTACAGTATCTACTTTTCTATCAGGGATGCCATGCAGTGCTGAGTTTAAACACAAGGTAAAATAACAGAATATAAATCCTATTACGCCAATGGAAATGTATATTTGTATTTGTATAATGGTAAAACTGTAATGTATTTACATTATTTACACTGTATTAAGCACAGTGAGATAAAAGACGTTTCTCATATATAATGTTTAATAGAATTATTTAAATAATATATAACATTCAGGTCTACTTAGGAAGGGGGAAGAGAGCAGAAAGAAAGCAAAGAAAATAGCTGTTTTGAGCTCTTTCCCCTGCTCCCTAGTATTTAGTAAGGAATATATTTGATAGAGAGGACTGGAGGAGACAGCAATGAGAGGGAACTGGAGTGGACAAGGGAGAGAAATCACTATTTTCTCCAGTGCTTGGCTTATTCTGTAAGGGGACAGCAGAATTGAGAGTGATTGAATTTGCTACTCAGAGCACTTACAAACTAAATTTAAAAAAAGACTAATTATTTTGACAAGGTACCAAGTTGACGGCTTTAGGTGACCTTGGGAGTTTTCGGAAATTATTAGCCTCTGATAGGTCTTTCTTGAGGCTGGACTCCGTTCTGTTTCCTCTCTATTACCAATTTGTCCTTACTTTTTCCCTGTGTGGGTGTTGGTGGATGCTGAACTAAAGCATAATATTATAGATTCTAATTGTGGATACTTAGGGGTTGCGGTCAAACTTCCTTAGTAAATCCTTTAAAATGGTCTTTCTCTTCACATTTTATCACAGGTATTCATACAAAACAACATCTTACATAGATAATTGGCCATTCACTTGTTTACTGGGCTGGCCATTGCTTTGGTCCCTACCAAAGTCACTTTCAGGAGTCCGCTGGGTTCATAAGAGGGTTAAAATGGGAGGGTTTATTGGGGCCCAAATTATATATAGCAGATGGAATTAATTTATCCAATTTTGATATCTTTATTAATAACCTGTTGGGGCAATTCCTAAGGCTTCTGGGTTGTGGGAAGAGGTTCTTTAGGGCCCCTTCAAGGTTTTGGAAGTAATGGGGGTCATACCCTGAAATTAGCAATGTGGAAAGTACCGCATTTCCCCATGTATAAGACGCTCCCTTGTATGAGACGCACCCCATTTTTAGAGCCTAAAATTTTTTTTAAAAAGACTATTTTAAATGTATTTTTTAATTAATTTTTTTTAGCATTAATTAACTAAAAAATGGGGGCATCTTATACAAGGGATCAGGGAATTTAAGACTGGACTTACCTTTTCAGTCCCTTCGGCAGTTTCAGGCCCTGGTCATGCAACGTCAGTGTACAGCGGGCACCGCCAGGGAGCCAGCCAGAGTCACAGCTGCCGGTGAGAGAGCCTGAAACTGCCGGAGGGACCGCCGGAGGGACTGAAAAAGTAAGTTCAGCCTTACATCCCCTGTATAAGACACACCTGGTTTTTAGACCTATTTTTGGTCTAAAAAAGGTGCGTGGGGAAATACGGTAATATGTAACATCGGGTGGACACAGGGTATGTACCAGTTTATAACTTGAAAAATGGTCAAACTGTCAGCCATTTGGAACTCTAAGTCAAATGAGGACAACATAAGTCTGAGTGGGGATAAATGCCAGACTAGAACCTGACCCACCCCCTAACATGACAGGTAGATACAATTTTTTCTAATGGTTAATAGGAAAAAAGGATGGGAAGTAGTTAAGTAGGATAGGGTGTATAAAGGATAAGGAAAGGATGTTTACTTTCTTTTGGTTCCTGTGCCTTTCCCTCCCTCCTCTCGTTGGTTGTTATTTTTCTAACTTGTTACCTGTTTTTCAGACAGGTCACAGTGCGGCTGCAAAAATAGGGGTCAGGCTTTAACATTGGCGCAATGTGCGAAGGACTATGTAACATTTGGGCCTGATCCAGAGCAACGCTCGCAAGCGAGCGTACGCTCATCGTAAGCGAATTTTCGGGTAAAAATTCGCAATGCGCATGCCCAGTATGACAGGTTCCGGTCGCCCGCGCGTCATGAGCGAATAGCGGGCGTATCGTTAGCGTATTTTTCGCTCGCCGAGCGTATTTTTTTTACGATGGTCGGCTGGGCGCCCATTTTACTACTGGGAGGCAGGGTTAGCCATTTAAATTGTACAGTATGGGCGTGCTTAGCGTATTTTCTCAGCGTATTTTATGCGAATTTTCGTACGGCCGACGGTCGTACCCAGTGTAGGGTATAGCCGCCGTAAGCAGGGACTTTACTATGGGAATGCGAGGGGCGTGTAGGTTGATACGACGAGCGTACGTTCGCATTCGCCCGTCGTTGCGAATTTTCGTAGCGCTGGATCAGGCCCATTGGGCGGTTAAATGGTATGCACCAGATTATAACTTAAAAATTAGATGTCATTCCCAGCAGTTAGGTCCTGGTGGAAGTCACTGTCATTGTTAATGGGGAGTTTCTTTGAATTAAAGGTGCTGTTATTATGGTGTGACTATCCTTGGTGACTATTTGCGCTATGGCTTGTTTAATGTTTCATTAGGAAAGGATCCTGCTCCCATTGCTTCTGTGAACACCTCTCAGCCCAAAAAAATTCAGTCACCAATTCTATTTAGAGACCAATTAATAAAATGTGCCCATGTTAATTGCAACCTAAGTCAACGTGTCTTCATTGTGTGCCTTTTTTATATCTGTCTGTCAGATTATGAGGGGATGGTCGGGCCCTCAGGCTGTTGAGAGGTGATGTTTCCTATTCTTAATCTAAATAACAGTGATAGTAAAGCTGGTCAGTATCTGTGTGCAGTAAGCAATTCAAAGATATATCCCTGCATGCAAAGAATACAATTTGACTCCCCCTGAAATCAACATGGTTTGCCCAGGAGTAACTTTCCTCTCTTATTTTCAGTCTCTGAATCAGGGCTTTAATTTAAAGCTCCTTCTTAAGTCTGAATCAGGCCCTATATAATTAGTATTTGCAGCTATCCAGTCTACAACTACATGGTTGCCGACTTTTTAGAGCTTCCCTCCGGGAGATCCCAGAGGGAAGACATTCATTTATTGAAGTGGCGGTGCTTAAGGACGCAATTTATGCAAATTGCGTCATTAAGCCCCACTCTCTGTCAATCACTCCTGTATTTTCTAACGTTTCATGGGATGTCATCAAGCCCCGCACATCCCTAGTAACGCTAGGGATTACAGAAGTAATTGCTGGCTGGTGGGGCTTGCGGGAGATTTGCCAGCTCTCCCGGGATACCGGGAGAGCTGCCCAAATTTCGGGAGTCTCCCGGATATTCCTGGTCTACTATATATCAGTATGTCTCATAATTTTGTATATGAATGGGTATGCATTCAAGATGGAAAAACTGAACATACAAGAACATTTATGTTACACTAAGAGGACACTGCTTTTTCATTGTGCTACTGTTATACTTTCCAGATACATTTTATTAATTCCCTTGATAAAACACCCCCATGACATTTGCTAGACTGTATTTCTTTACCTATTTAACTATAAATCATATCAAGTTTCAAGCAAAATCACAGTATTTATGGCTTTTTACCTTGATCTTTTTGGCACATGATTAAGGAAAACCTTTTTTAATATACCTATGTTTTACTGTTGTTTAGAAAAGTCACTTTTTCTGTCACTATAAAGATATGACTGCAGGAATACAGTGTGATTTATGACTGAATTTCCTACACGCTAAATCTCAGTTCTAAGAAATTGCTTAAAAAAATATGCCTATGTGTATCTTTTACCACAAAGAAGTATTTCTAAACATGAATAAACATGTAGGCTTTTGTACTATGTACCTGCTAAAGAGAATGAAAGCTGAAAATACCTTTATAATCATTATCAGGGGCCGATTCAAGCTGTACTTTACAATGACATAAGTTGAATGGAGTGCACAAAACATGATGTATACATATTCAGCTCTCCAGGATCTTACTGTAACTGGAGTACTACAGTCAACACTACAATCAGGAGTGTAACTAGGCAGCGCTGCATTCCATAGCAAATCAGCTGAGCTCTGGTGGTGGTGGAGTGGTGGTGTCTTCTGTAATGCAGGAGAATAGAAGTGGTTACTGCTTTGAGAATGGGAAACCAGGGAGCAGGGTTTAACTACTAACCCCAGGGAAATGCTAAACACTGTGAGTAGATAGTAATGCTTAATACTTAATACTTAAGCACACACACAGGACAAACTGCCGGGAGATGCTAACCCCTGAGACACAGTGTGAGTAGATGGTATACTCAAGCACACACACATGATAACTGCAGGGAGACTGGAACACCCTGAGACACAGTGTGAGTAGATGATACACTCAAGCACACACACAGGATAACTGCAGGGAGACTGGAACACCCTGAGACACAGTGTGAGTGGATGGTATACTCAAGCACACACACACACAGGATAACTGCAGGGAAACTGGAACACCATGAGACACAGTGTGAGTAGATGATGCACTCAAGCACACACACACACACACATACGAATCTGCAGATAGATGGTAACCCCTCAGACACAACGCAAGTAAAAAACACACTTAATCATCACTCATACAAGAAACTGCAGGGAATTGGTAAACTATGAGACACAGTATAAGTAGATGATAGACTCAAGACAGTGCGAGCAGGTAGTACACTAAAGCACACACACATAGAACGTCCATGAGCTGAATGTTGGAGCGAGTGTAGTGGCCCCTGTTGCAGACAGCTAGCCATACACTAATGGAGGAACACACACTCAGAGGGAAGACTCTGATATATGGTATCTTGTTATGTCGATGGTCAAAATGTTGACAGATCAATAAGCAGGCACTCAGCACAGACATTGTTCTTGGAACTATATGTCTGTGTCACTGTGTGACTGCCTAACATCATGATGATGCTGATATGACCTAGATCTGGCCAGTGTCTTTGTTGCAGAGAAAACTTGCCATGGAGGAAAGAAGAAGACTTCAAAACAGGTAAGTCAAGAAATAAGTGTGTGTGGATTTATGGACAACTAAGAAGGGGACAGAAGGCTGACTGGACATACATAAGGAGGGCGCAGAAATTTGGCTGGATATAGGAGGGGATAGAAGGGCTCCATGGAAACACACAAAGAGGAGGAGATTGGATGGCTGTAGAGACACACAAGATGGGGCAAAAATTTTAAGAAAGGCACAGTATGATGATAAAGGTGAAACACTGTGATGATGAAGGGGCAGCAGTGGGATAAAGGGGCAGCAGTGTGATGAAGGGGCAATGTGATACAGGAGGGCACAATGTGATGAATTATAATTTATTTGTTGAAATGTTTATATTTTATAAAGCTTATAATGCTTAAAAGTTTTGGTTACATTTTTATTCCTGTAAATGTGTTTGTAGGGGCCCCTGTGCATTGCTTTGCCCAGGGCCAACAATGTTGTCTAGATGGGCCTGCTCTTATGGGCTTAGCTAACAGAAGCCTGCTGGATGGAGCCCTAGTTATAGCAGATACATAATGACAAAATTGTCAGTAGGCAGAGAGGAAAGGGGAAAACTGAAAACAATTCAATAATTCTCTGCAAAGGTACAGAAGCCCTTAAAGGAATGCAGGAACAGGTAAACTGGCTTAGATCAAGAACGAGCAACAGGTCCAAAGATAAAGTTAGAAAAACACAATGACCACTGTGGCTGAATTATGACAGCTTTCTTCCATCTCTACACTGTACCTCATTAGCTTGTTCACTTACTTTTCCTTCATGTTCTTACCACCCTCAAGGCTTTGTGGCTGGTTGTAAATCGAATCATTGAACATTCTGCAGACAATTATTACATTTTGTCCCACTCCCAACCTGGTAATAACAGCCACGGATTTTCCTTTACACCATGGGCCTGATCCAGACCTACGCCGATGCGCTGTGCTTAGTAAAGCACAGCGTATCGGCGTGCACTCTCCCCGACACTCCCCCTGTGCAAGCGTATTTTCTCTTGCTGACACCGGCTGAAGGATACCCTAACTTCAGCCGGCCTAAGCAAGGGAAAAAACGCTCGCACAGGAGCGTATGCCCGCTAACCCCTCCCTCCCTCATTAAACTACCTCCCCCCTCCCACCTACACTAACTTGAGAGCAGTAACGGCGAGGGACGCCCCCTCAGCCGTTACTACGGTGATAGTACGGACGCCCGATCATAGGTCGGGCGTTTCCGTAGTAACGCCGGCCAACATCTGCTGGCTTTTAAGCCGATCTTACGCTGCTAGCTGGAGTCTGTACGCCAGCTAGCGTAGGTCTGGATCAGGCCCAATGACCCAGAGTGCAAGAGAACTAAATCAAATCCTATTTATTAGTAAAGAATACAGCATTCTTATAGATCTTCAGACACAACAGACATGTTCAGGAGTCAAGACCCATTTCAACTCTAAATATTCTTCAAGTTGTTAAAGAAAAAAACAAGTTATGTTACAAAATGCCCTCATATGAATTTAGTTTATAGAATATAGCATTTAATTGTATTTACAAAAGTGATCATATACTGAAAATATCTTCTTAAAATCAGCTAAAATATGAAAACAGAATAAAAAAAACACATAAAAATATAAATCACTTCCACTTGTCTAATAGGTTACTTGGAAAGTGCTACACAATAACATACAAATATGTAGCTAAACTATCCTACTATATAAACATACCCTCCAACGTAACCCATTCCATTAGGTACAAAATATTCTGCTCCTAAGTTTCCAGCTGTCAGTTACTACTTTTGTTGAATTGCAGATAGTATTTTTAAATATCAGTTAATTCATTTAAATCAGGTAAATGACATTTGGAAGCTCAGGAGCAGATTAAATTGTACCTAATGGAATGGGTTATGTTGGAGGGCCTATATAAATGTAGTGTGGATTGCCTTGTAGTATAAATGTATATAGACATACGCAGCATACACAGATTTATCATTGCCTGTGACATGCTGTACACTTGGGTCCAGATTTTTCCAGATGCGGAAAAATGTAGAAGTGGAGATGTTGCCTATGGCAACCAATCAGATTCTAGCTCTCTCTTCCTATTACACACTAGAATATGTCAGCTATAATCTAATTAGTTTCTATGGGCAACATCTCCACTTTTCCTTTCCAGCAGCTTAGTAAATATGGCCCTTTAAATTGATGCAACAAGTGATAAATCAGCATATAGGCTAGCCATGGCTTATAGTAACAGGTATCTAGATACTAAAACCTTCTTTCATCAGGTGAAAGATAACCACTATCATATAAACAATGACTGCTACCAATAAAGTTTTCCTAGGACACAGATTTGTAATGTTTTGTGCTTAAATTAAAGTATGTATTCTATAATCTCCAGCTCAGTCATGAGCCTGAAATACAGTATGTGTCTATGACTGTTCTTGGAAGGACATATTGGATATTCTCAAATTACACAATATTAGGCATGCAAGGAAACATAAACTTTTTTATAGTTTTCAGACAGATGTTTAAATAAATAGCAAGTCAAGGGAATAATATTAAACCGACCCTTTCCTGATAGTTCTGCTGTTATAAAGAGCTAATCACATTCCACTCTGGCATATGCTTTTTATTTCAGAGAGCTGCACCAAACAAAAGCACATGGCTGCACTTTTGTAAAAGGTCTACTGTCAGATGTATGGAGAGCGTTATCCATAGTCATGCCACACTGAAGAAAACTGGTTCAAATGAAGACCATGGGCCGGATCCAGAACTACGTGTGCCGTACGTTTATTCGCGGAGCGTATTTTCGTGCACGTAAGTTCGCTACACTCCCCTCGGCACACCCCTTGCACGGACGTATTTTGTCAAGATACGCTTCCCAAACCCTACCTTAACTTTTTCAAACGTAACCGCTGTCATACGCACGCGTACGTATGGGCTGAACAAATTTACGCAGCTAAGCACGCCCATACTGTACACTTTAAATACCACCCCCCGCCTACTTCACGTATTTCAGACGTATTTTCGAGTAACGTAAATTTGGCACGCCCACACGTAAGTATTTACGTGACATATACGTGAATGGCCCATACATTCACAATTACGCTACGTGAATGTGCGTATTTTTTATGGTGCGCATGCGCAGTGCGTTCTAAACTGCGATTTTACGTCTCCACCACGCGTAAATTCGCTTCAACGCGTAGTTCTGGATCAGGCCCCATGTACTGTAAAACGTAAGTTATTTCAGTGTACCCACTTGTTATAGCTGGGTATTGTCAGGACCAGCTACGTCAGAATCCCTGACTTGGAAATCTAAATTTACAGTTACCTGGGGGCCTAGTACATTAAATCCACATTAATCTTCTAGCACCACCTACCTCTATTATGGTAACATTTACCACAAATATATAATCTGCCACCATGCTGTGGAAATTAAATCTGGGCTAGAGGTTTATCAGAAACCAGATAATTCCACCAGACTAGCAATCTGGACCTCACATGGAACCACACTTAGTTTTGAGATTATTACTCTTTAAGACACCTTATTCAACCATCTTTCCTCTCAATGGCAAGGAGAGGTAATTGATCAGCAGACTGTGACCTCAGTATGGGGCTGAGATTCTGGAAACTGCCTATCTGATTTTGATAACTGAAACCATAAAACCATATTTACGCCACTGAGTGGCTGTACCACTTATGCAAGTTTAATATGTAGCGCTAATAGCTACACATGGCTAAAACTTCAGGTACTTAGCATGTGTACAAGACTAGTTAGTTCACACTGACATTTCCCAGAGTGACTTTATCTCCCACATTGCAAGTATTGCTCATGTGGATGTGCTTCACACATTCACCATTCAGCCAGACCCCTTGGTGAGAAGACAAATGTCATCAGTAAATGTGACCAGTAATATTTCATAACATAGTATAGATTGAACATGTGAAATGTTAACCCCCAACAAATATTCCATATGCATTCCTGGCAGGTATACACTGTACAATAACGAGGTTGATCAGCTGATTATCAGTCCGACAACTGTACAGAGTGCCTAGCGGTTGTGCTGAGAAATTACATAGTCTGTATTACATAGTCATTCAGCACTACTGCACCTGGCACTTGTGCCTAGAAGTCGGGGTCTGTATTGGTTTTTGTGGGTCTGATATCCCTGTGGTAACTGACATTGGCATCATCTGAACTGTGGCTGAAGGATATTATGGTGGGGGACCTCACACTGTGGGTACCATCCTAGGCCAGACTAGTGCTAGCAGCGGTAACATTGGAGAGACCCCCAGATTGAGGGGACATCATACCATTTTTTTTAACTATTAAATTTACATTTTTACTTTAGGAGCAGCTGATGTTCATAAACAGTATTGTAGTATGGCATTGTTTTCATATTTAGCTGCTGCTGTCTATCCAGCACATTATTCCCATTGTATTAGCTTTTCTGCTTGATGGCAGATAATCAGCTTAGTGTGTACACATACCAGATATTTTCTTGATATTATTTCAGCACATAATTGTGCAAATTACAAGGAATGATTGTATAGTGTATATGCATGAAATAGTACATTCTGGTGGAACAACTTACAGTGGCAAACGCAGGATTTGTAAAAGGGAGTTTCCAAATTCATGTAATACATGTGGGGTATATTAGGGCTCTAGAGATGGTGACTATATAAAGTATATATTTAAGGGTCTGGTAATGGCACACATTAAAATATATATGGGTTATATCAGAGTATACAGTACATTGTGTGCCATCTCCAGACCCCTAATATACTCCACATATATTATAGTATATGATATTCCCTTACTCTTAATATATCCAATATATACTTTATATAGTGCACCATCCCCAGACCCCTAATATAGGGGGTCTAGAGAAGACACACTGTATAAAGTACATATTGGGTATATTAGGTGTCTAAGATGGAATATATTATTATATATATCGGGTATATTAGGTGTCTGGGAATGGTATACTATATACTGTGTCATATAGTGTGTCATTCCCAAATTGTAATATATACCACATGCACTGTGCCATCTCAGATTCCTAATATACTTTATAAAGTTTGCCATCTCCAGATTCATAATAACAAATCACCATCAATTCTAACACAGCCGTGCTTTAGAAAAATTCCCAGTGGGGAGATTTAACATTACACTAACCTCTCCCTATGAACTACTAGGGTGCCAGACCCAGCTGTCAATTTAGACGACAGATCCCTATGAAGTACCC
The DNA here is from genome assembly GCA_011038615.1 of Limnodynastes dumerilii. NCBI lineage: Eukaryota > Metazoa > Chordata > Amphibia > Anura > Limnodynastidae > Limnodynastes > Limnodynastes dumerilii. Next base: position 154,353 of record WWET01002221.1, read on the forward strand.
CAAAGCTATATACATAGACTTGCACCCGGGGCTAATATATAAGTCTATGGACCTGATTCAGGGTCTGATTCAGAGATCCGATATTAACGATAGTTAGGTGCGTATATTTAGGATCGGATCGATTTTGCATCAACTGCGCATGCGTGGTAATAGTGCAACGCCATGTACGTTGAAGTTAGGGTCGGAAATGCTTTAAGGTCGGACTTGTGAATCGGTCGCATCCTAAGTCCAGCGGAAATCTAGGAACCAAAGGATTTGCATAGAAATGGGCGGGGGGAGGCATTGAGATGAGGGAAAGTGGGCGCGATTACAGACATAGGACCCTAAATATATGCAACTATTACACATAAGGTCGGAAGTGAGTGCGGCCAGATAGGGCAAGTCAATGCAGGTCTAACTTTAGGTCCGGCCGCTGTTTGCAAGGGGAGTGACTGTTTATTCAGTGGGGTGTAACCTGCTCCGACCTGCCACTTAGATGCCTATATTTGCGATCCCATCGCTGACGGATCTCTGAATCAGGCCCTCAGAGACTGAAGATAAGAACTTAAAGTTACACCTGGGCTAAACCATGTTGATTTCAGGGGAGTCAAATTTCATTTGTTGCAACAGTATTATAGTTAAAAGGTGATGTTTCCCAGCTCAAGTCTAACTAGCAGTTTAAAAGTGAAGCTGATCAGGTAACTGTGTGCAATAAGTAAAAGCAAAGCATTCTCCCTGCATGCATAGAATAAAATTAACTTGACTCCCCCTGAAATCAAAATGGTTTTGCCCAGGTGTAACTTTAAGTTGTTATTTTCAGCCTCTGAATCAGGCCCTATGTAACTAAGCATTTAAACACTACCATACGGAGTTAATCTCCTATAGCTGTCACACTAACTATTATGAAAGGAGGTATAGGAATAAATACACTTAAACATAAACACGCTTATCCTGTAAAAGTATAGACAATCCCTTCAGGACACTTATTTCATAAGTAGCCAGAATTAGGTGAATAAATGGAGACAGAATGAGACATACGAATGCCTATTCATACGGAAAATAAGAACAGTGAAATAGTTACTGTGTAATGAAATAAACATAAATAATAATAAAAGTATCAACAGAAAGAGAACATAGAAACAAAGTTAATAGCGACACAGAGCGGTACAAATAATATAGAAATGGATAAAAAATAACCATAGAATGTGAATGGTAAACACGGGTGTATGAAGGATCAATAGGATAAGGTGAAAAAAACATTAAAGTCAGCTATTTAAACCTCACATGAAACTGAACCTGTAAACGCTAAGGAAGTTGGAATTCCCAGATGAAATGTGTTGGTTATTTACACAACATACCACGGTAGAATTGTATGACAATAAGCCTGTTTGACATTATACCTTAATGTCCACTACGTATGTGAGTATTCAATTGCTCAAATACTTTTAATAAAAAATTCTAATAAATACTACACTATATGTTACGCTAATTAGGGTAATCTCTCTCCGGACAGAGCAGGTAACAGGAAACACAAATGACAGACAAAAGATGAACCAGGTAACTCACCAGTAAGTAGAACCAGTGCCCGTCTGGAGTCTTCGATAGAGCCCCTGATGGTGGGGATAGACTGGAGCTGATGAGACTTCTTCTGGATACAGACCTTAGAGGATACCCGGGAAAGGAAATAGGGCCAAGCGGGGTCAGGATAAGATATAGCGGGTACAGGGGTGCAGCAGTTGCAGAAGGGACTGCACTAGACAAACTACAGCAAACACTTAACGGACAGACCAGGGTAGACAACACAGGACTGACGGACAGACTAACAAGGAAACTCACTCAGCACAATCACAACAACAGAAACAATCACACAGGGAGAGCAAGGGTTAATCCACAAGGTTAGGCAGGAGGACAAGAAGCAGGGACACAAGAGGTTAAACAGCAAGGTACAAGGCAAGGCAAATGAGGGCACTCCAGAACGCAAGATAAGCAATAAGACAAGATAAGA
>WWET01002221.1:169298-185964 GCA_011038615.1 Limnodynastes dumerilii
GGGGGGGGGTACTGTTAAACGCCGGTCTCCGGCTCTTACCGGTCCCACGCTCCCTCCGGCGCCTGCATCCGCTGTCCCTGATGCAAATTAGCCATGTGCGCGTAGCGCACGCTGGCCATCGGCTCCCCCACTGTCTCCCGCTTTGTTGTTCTGGTTGCTAGGCAACCAGAACACTCGGTTTCTTCGCGCTGCGGCGCAATCTTTACTCACACTGCCCACCTTGCCTACGTGCAGTCTTCCCATTAGTTAGGGGGCTGGCCCACACTCAGACACCTCATTGGCCAGACTCCCTGTAAATAGAGCAGGGGGACAGCTTGCACTTGCCGGTTATAGCTTCTGCTCCCCGTGCTTTCTGCTTTATCTTGCCTCTCATTTCTTCTGCCTTTGTGCCATTGCTTTCTTGAGTGCCCCATTTGATCCTACCTAGTTTCCTGCCATTGTACCCCTGTGTTTGCATTGCTCTCTCTCTCTCCCTTTTTGTCCTCCGCCTCTTGTATTTTCCGTCCTTCTTCCTGGTGTGCTTGTTTTTGTTTTCCTCCAGGTATTTCCTGCCTGTTGTTGGGTGAGTGTGAGTGTGCGTTTGAGTGACCCAGTTCTGTCTTCGTTCGTCTGTCCTGTCCAGTTTTCCCGGTCTCGTCCGTTCATTGTTCTTTGTGGTTAGTCCAGTACAGTTCCTTCTGTTACTGCTGCTCCCATTGTTCCCGCTGCATCTTATCCCATTCCCACTTGCCCCTTTTCCTGTTCCGAGTACTCTCTAAAGTTTGTATCCAGAGGAAGTCTCATCAGCTCCAGTCTATCCCCACCTTCAGGGGCTCTAGCCAATACTCCAGACGGGCACTGGTCCTACCTACTGGTGAGTTTACCCGATTCCTCTCCTGTCTGTCTATTTTTCTGTGCTCTCACTATCCAGTCCAGAGAGTCATAACAGAGTTAAGGTGATACCAGGGTTAAAACAATTTCCCACTGACCCTGTGTGAAGACCAATTAAGCAAGTTGCCCTTGTGTGCTTGTAGGATTTCTTGGTAATGAAGGCGTAGAAATGCTTTGAGGTTAATGTCACCCAAAAGCCCTTGTTTCAGGGGTGTGTCTGTGTCAACCGCTGACTCCTATAGCCGTTTTCTTAGGTAACATAGGGGCTGATCCAGAAATGCCATTCTGCGCATGCCATGGATCTAGCGTCCGTAACTACAGCGTTGTAGTTATGGAAGCTGGGTGGGGGGAGGGAGGGAAATTAGGAAGGGAGGGCTGGGTTAGGGGGTTACGATGTGTTTCCCGGCGTAATTACCCACTGTTACGCCGGCTAAAGTTAAGATAGCCTTCAGCCGGCATAACAGTGGGTAAGTACGCCGGGACAGGGGGAGTGTGGGGGGAGTGCTTATGAGCTACTTATGAAGTACGGCACAGCGTAGCTCTGGATCTGCCCCATAGAATTTAGTCACAGTTATAACAGACAATGTTAAAAAAAGATGCTTTTGGCTGCTGGAGTCTGGCTAAACTTATTCTAGGCCTGCACAGATTCTGTGATGACCTAATGTAAAGGTCAAAGTTAGATATTGCGAAGAGGTGTAATAGAATAAGAATACACACCAGATTAGCTTTTTAAATTTTGTTTACTTATTGTAGTTTTGTTGACGTTAGTTTGGAGCAGAAAACTTTAGTTTGCACACATTTGACACAAAGTAAATGTTAATTATAGCTACAAAATGTAAGCTACCCCTCAGTTCGACCGGTGAACTGTTAGCTCTACAGTAAATTAACACAATTAATCGACAATTTAAAAGATTAATAATAATTACAATTTCCCATTGAATTTCTTTAAATATCTCCTTCTCCTCAAACACAATATTTTAATTATTAACTACGAATGCTACCATTAAATTACTTCTAGTTGAATTTTCCCATAGTAAAACAAATAATTTACAAATGAATACCAACTAGTAAGCATGTATTTGTTAACCAAGATTATGCACTTATACTAGGAGAAACAAAATTATTGTGACAGGCAAAGTACATTAACTTTTACACTTTTCAGAGTCCCCGGTGTTTCTTTCACCCTTCTCCCATTCTCTCCTCTCCTCTACTGCCACCTTCTCTTTGTTCTACTTCGATGTCACCCTTTTAGTTTTCTGCTACTGTCACCAGCACTCTCCTAACACTGTTTCGTCGTCTCTCCTATGTTACTGTCACCGTCGCCTTATTCCCGATCTGCTCAGCTGTTACCGACACCTCTTCCCAATCCGTCTGACTGCCGTCTCCTCAGCTCACTACCAATACTTTTCCTCACCACCACCGATACTTTTCACAGTCTCACTGCTGTCTCCTCAGCTCACCATCAATACTGTTCCTCACCACCACCGATACTTTTCTTTCTCAATACAATCACCCGGTACTTGTCCACACCTTCTCCCAATCTGCTACGCTGCCTCCTTGTCTCTATCGGCCAATACCACCGTCCCTCCTACTATCTTCAATCAACACTTCCAAATGACCCCCAAGAGTCGATCACCTCAGACTACTTTTTCCCCCAGAACCTTCCAGAGAGAACTCCCTCACGCTCCTCATCCCAACTCTCCACAGCTGACCGTTGCCTAGCAATGTCCCCCATGCCAACCTGTGCTCAAAACTGAACACGAGACCCATGCTTTTTTCATGCTTTTGTCTTGTAACGGCGTTAGAGCAGCATTATTACAGTATAATGGTAGAAGGTGTACCCCGCTCTCCCAAACCCCAGGGGCACCACAATTCCAAATAAAATGTTGAAATAGAGAATACATTTTTTAGACATCTGTTTGAGTTAAGAGAAGTGTTAAGGATTATGCATAAATTTGGAAAAATGTTAATAAGGTTTCAACATAAGGTGTTTTTCAGAAAGTTTCTTTCACACAACATGTGTCAGCATTTCAAAGCACTTTGAACTATTTTTAATGCTAAAGAGAATTATAATAAAACATGTTCTGTTCAAGAAACCCTTTAATTTTTCATGTAATTACTGTGTGCTTGTTTTAATTACTATGCTAGCAGATAATTAAAGCTCTACACAAACCACTGAAATATTCTGCTAGGGATACAGAGTAATCTACTTATAATGAACAATATTAATACAGTATGTAGCATAAAAAGAGACATGCATCATTTAGCTATCTTTAGTATGCTTTCCTTTGTTTCTGTTGCTAGCAGATTACTGCCTTTCATGCACCTGTTTGCAATTACCTATAAATTGATCTGAGCAACTTCCATTTTGTGTGTCATTTAATTATCCACCTTGTGCCATGATATTTATTTCATACCACATTGTGCAACAAACTACAAAACGTCCTATGTATAACATTCATTCTATAATTTATAGACATAACATAACATTGCTCCTGTAATATGAAAGTAAAAAACATATATTCTAAATACAAATGATCTGATGCAGACTGATACATACACCCAATGACATAGCATTATCTCTGTATTCCTTCGCCTTGTGTATACCCAGAACATTGTGCACATTCACACAATTGAAACAAATATATAGATTCCCTTGCTCTTCTCTATCTATACCTCTTCCCTTGGACAACTAATAAAGTCATTTGGTTTCCAATATCATCTCTATGCAGATCTATCTATCCACCCCTGAACTGTCGCCAACTGTGCTGGCTCGTGTTACTGAATGTCTTTTCACTATTTCATCCTGGATGTCCTCTCACCATCTTAAACTTAATCTTTCAAAAACAGAGTTATTAATATTTCCTCCAACCAACAAGAGCTACCCACCTGGACTCTCTATTTCTGTTGGCAACACTGAAATATTCCCTACTCGCCAAGCTTGCTGCCTAGGTGTTACGCTTGATTTTGAACTGTCCTTTATGCCATACATTCAATCTGTTTCGAAATCATGTTATATACACTTAAAAAAAAAATTCCAAAATCCGAAAATATCTCTCACAAGAAACTGCTAAAACTCTCATTCATGCACTAATTATATCCCGCATTGATTACTGCAATGCTCTTCTTATTAGACTCCCACAATATAAAATTACCCCTCTACAGTCTATATTGCATGCAGCAGCAAGACTGATTTTCCTTGCAAAACGCTCAACTACAGCTACTCCACTCTGTCAGTCTCTACATTCGTTGCCTGTAAACTACAGAATCAAATATAAAATCCTCTTGCTAACCTATAAAGCCATAAGCAACACTGCACCTGCATATATAACCTCACTTGTCTCAAAATATATCCAAGCATGTTCTCTCAGATCATCACAAGATCTACAACTCACCTCTGTACCTCATAAATGCTCAGATTTAAGGTTGCAAGACTTCTCCCGGGCAGCACCCACTCTCTGAAATAGCCTTCCTCGTCCATTAAGACTATCCTCTACTCTACAAACTTTCAAGCGTTCCCTTAAAACTCATCTCTTCAGACAAGCTTATCAAATTGCACAACCTCCCTAAGCATTAAGTACCATATTAACAACCACTTCTGCCTTTTAACACATTATTAACACAAACCCACGCACTCTCTCTTTCTATTCTACTCCTTCATCTCTATTCCCTCATCTCTGTTACTAACACTGCTGTGTGGCTGGATCATACAGAGCATTGAGAGCACTTTTGCCATACACCCTGGCTGGTCCATTGTGTGATATATAGCACTTGCCCTTATGTATCAAACCCAATGTCCTATAGAGTGTAAGCTTGTGAGCAGGGCCCTCTACCCACCCAGTCTGTCTGTTATTACCCAGTGTTGTTTATACTGATTGTTAAATTGTAAAGCGCTACGTAATCTGTGGGCGCTATATAAAACCCTGTTAATAAATAAATAAATAAATAAATACATTTATTTGTTAACAGGTTTTTATATTGCAACATCAGATTATGTAGCGCTTTACTATTTTAACAATCATTATAAAAATACTGGGTGGTAACAGACAGACTGGGTAGGTGAGACCCTAAACTTTTTGTTAACATACAATTATAATAATTATTAAGGACTTATATATGATATAAGATATTACCAACTAAGTGTTTTTTGCTTGGATTTCCCACTGTCTCTCTCCCTAAACAAGATACCTCAGTCACGGCTGCATTACACATACATGTTATTACTCATTACATTCCTATCAGATTTAAAGAGGGTCCCACAGCAAAAAGGAACTTAGTAGTCAGCAACCATGTCCTGCATTCCATATTACACTAAGCCTGTCTGACCTCTTGTGTATTGTATTTGCCAGTAAGATATGTTCAGTTGGAATCTGAAACCCATATTTCTAGCCAAAAGACGTGTGCAACAAGTTTGTGTGGAGGAGACTGTCTCTTTAGGGAAGTGTTAAGGAGAGCAGTTAAGGGTAAGAGAAATGTGATATGACTAATCTTATAGGATAGTGCACTGATGTGTGTAATGTAAGTGCACACTGATAGCAACAATTACTCATATCACAAAAATCTGTTTCTGATAATATATAATATGACACATAAAGAGCAGTCCAATGGGCCTTATTTACAGATAAACATAAAATAAAAATCATTACACATGTTTGCAACATGTAACTTTTAATTGATTGTAGCTTAGAATTAAGCACTGAAATTCAGCTATGAAATCACCATCAGCTCTGTATACTAGATTATTGTGTAAAATACAAAATGCAAAAGCATTTATTTATCCAAAGGGTGTGGTTAACACTCGTTTCAAAATACACATGTGCACAAATAGACTTAAATCAAACATTAAGTATTGCCCAATGTTTCTGGATATTGCATATAATCAAGGTATATTGTACTTTCCCATTCTCCAAAAATATTGGCAACTTCTCCCAAACTCCATGTAAAGTGGGCTACCCTCCTGATGTTCCCAGAGCAGAGACTTGTTGGCGTGATTCATACCATCTGTTTGGAAAGAAGTGCTGTATAAGCTTTTTTGGACATTGACTATGGACAATATTAAGAGTATAGAGCAACAAGAAGCACTTAGATATAATCAACAGTGTTTAATAAACATTATAAAAAAATAGTCATGTAATTAAAATGATAACAAGTCTCAAATGATATTCTAAAATCCCCACTCAACCTCCTACAGTTGTTGATCAAGCAACTGTATTTGTAAAATGAGTTGATAAGATAAAGCAATGTAGAAGGTGCAAGATTATTATACTTCACTCACAATTAGAGTCATCCGGTATTAAACGCGAGTATAAATAAATAAATATTTATTGATACAAGTTGTTGCTGTGCTTTTGGGGGGAGAATGGTCACAGTACCGTATATTAGGAACGCAGTTTCTTAAGTGCGAATACGGTCCTCTGTCTTCATATATTAAATTTGACTCCTCCTACAGATCATCACGGTATTGCAATTAAACATATTTGCTCCTTATTTTGCTGTAGCTCTTACTGTAACCTGATAAAGGCTCTCTGAGAGAAATATTCCAGTAGTATAAAACAAAACCATCTGGGAAAAATTAGGATAAAAAATCGCCATGTCTGCCTAAAAAAATTTCATTATTGCAGTTGTTGCATCCTCTCATCTTAATTAAGACAAGGGATTATAACTTCTGGAAGCAATCTACACGTGCATCCATGCCAAATGCCTCTTATTACAAATCAGTGGTGGGCAGCTAACTGCTCATCTATTAATCCATTATTATTATTTAAACAAGTTATACTTTTAAGTACTTAAATTTCAGTAATTATGGGGGTGATTCAGAGATGCAATTGCGAAAAGATCGCAAATATACGCAACTAAGTTCAGATCTTAGCAGATTCCAGCCCACTGCATAAACAGTCACTCCCCTTGCAAACAGCGGCGGATCATAAAGTTAGACCACCATTGACTAACCCTAACTCTGCGCTGTCATTTGAGATCTTAAGGGAAGTAGTTGCGGTTATTTGAGATCCTAAGTGTCTGCCCGCGCCCACTTTCCCTCATCTCCCTGCCTCCCCCCGCCCATTTTCATGCAAATCCTTCAGATCGTAAACTTTCGCAGCACTTAAGATCTTAAGTGCTTGCGATCGATTCACAGGTCCGCGCTTAGCGAATTTAAGATCCTAACCTCTACGTAGACGGCGTTGCACTATTACTACGCATGCGCATTGATGCAAATTTTCTAAGATCCTAAATATACGCACCTAAGTGCCGATAAAATCGCATTTCTGAATCACCCCCTATATTCTTAACTTTTAGACAATTATTAATAAGTCAACTATTTATTTTAAAAAAAGAAACAAATATCATTCTCATTTGTGTCCCAGAAAAACATTATATATAATATTGTCATGATCAGTTCTTTGTCCTATATGTATCACATAATAATAATTCCCAAATCATGGGAAAGCTACAGTGAATGTAATGTTCTCAGAAATACTCTTAATAAAGGTGAACTACTTCTGAAGAGACTCTTTCACAATCTTGGTCAACAGCATTCTAAAACTACCAGTAGAGCCTCACTTTGGCAAATGCTATGGAAACAGACAAAGCTTCTTTCTGAAGTCCAACAAAGCCAGCACTTGCAGTTGCATGACAAAATGTTCTACCGGGAAAGTTACCAACTCCTTGTACTTTCTTGCAAAGAAGCATTTTCTAAATTCCATAAGATGACTCTTAAATGACATTATTTGTTCTCTGAAAAGCTTCCAAAAGTTCAATGAATCTCAGTGATCTTTCCAAAGAGAAAGAGTCCAATCTGGATATTTCCCGTGTTTGTTGCACTGTATTTTATGTAACAAGAACACACAAATTAGAATATCTACATTGACTTATTTACTTATGATTTAGGCGTATTTTGGTTCACACCATAAATGAATACATATAGATATAGAGGGGCCTGGATATATTTACCACATTAGGAAGTGGTTTATATTTTTAAAGCTATGATTGTTCGTTTGACCTAAAAGGTTTTGTTAAGTCAATATCATTCTTAGATCTTGACTTGTAATGATTATTTGATAAACACACATCTTGAATAAAATTAAACATATTTAATGATATTGGGTCGGATCCAAAACAAAGTACGAGGTTGGACTTACTCATAGTCATAGCGCAATTACAGACGTGCGTAACTAAGGACCGTGTTCACAGTTAAGAGTGAATCCGCACCTAACACAGATCCGCACCTAACTCACTCGTTCTGCCCCAAACCGGCTCCCCATATTTAGGTACCTTTTGGTACTTAAGAGTGCTATAGGGCTACCTTATCTGACCATGCGTAGTTTTCTTCTTAAGAAGGAAACTACGCACGGAGAATGGCTCTCCCTGCCTTCCCCGGCTAATCTACATCCCTCCCCCACTCATCTCCTCCCTGAGGCTGCCTCGGCATGCCTCCTCCTGCCTAATCTTCTTTGTGCGGTCTTTAAAGACGGCATATAGTCAAAATGAGCGTAAATGAGCTACTACTTATGCGTAGTAGTTCATTTCTTAATTTACCACACTTAAGAAGCCAGAGCTTCTTAAGTGTGAATCAGGTCCTAAGTTACGTACGTCTGTAGGCACAAGGAAGAAACCGACGTATGTGTCCAGAACTCTGCAGAGCAGTGCGCTCCCCTCCTCCGTGTGGACTGCAGATCTCTGTGTGTACAGAAATGCACAGACATCTGGATCAGGCTCATTGAAAAGAGTGAGAGGCCTAGTACAGATTGATCATGGTTGACGACTTTTGGCAGCTTCTCTCCGGGATCGACCTCCGGCGATGCATGGGGGGCGGGGCTTAATGACGCGGTTATGCAAATCGTGTCATTAGGCTCCGCCTCCTTGTTCATACTGACCCGTTTTTTGTTGAAATAGGGGTCGGATGGGGCTTGATGCCGCAGATTGCGTCATCAAGTTTCTTCCTGTGTCTAGCAACACTAGTATACTAGTGTTGCTAGGCAGGGGGGCAGGACTAGAGGCCATGGTTTCAGTACAACCACGGGCCTCAAGTCACTTGCGGGAGATTTGCTGGCTCTCCCGGGATACCGGGAGTACTGCCCGAATTTCAGGAGTCTCCCGGACATTCCAGGAGAGTCGGCAACCCTGAGATTGATAGAAGCTCATATTTGTAAAGATCAAACTAGAATTACTGCCTCATTTTTCACATTGAGATCATAGGCGTCGGAACAGGAGGGAAAGGGTGCATCTCTCCACCCAAATATGAAGTGAGCGCTAGCAGGCAGCATGGTGGAGGCAAGGGGCGACCTTTGTAGGCAGGGGAATGCAACGCAGACCGAAGCCAGACCAGTCATCCCCCTGCTGAGGTAACAGGCAGCTCATACAGGAGGTTCCTGTATGAGCTGCCACAGCACTTACATAGAGCAGCTTACCTTAACATTTACAACTCCTTTGAATAGAATATAAAGGCAGTGTGGATGTATGGATGGGTATATAGAGAAAGGGTGCACCTACACTGCAAATTGTAATGAGAAATTCTGCCTACTTGCAATTCCAACACAGCCTCTGTCGGAAGTGATATGCCTCTTAAGTTTGAATTGTTTCAATGCATTATGATCAGGTAGCTTGGATGCATATGAATTAAGTAGGGAAAAATCTCAAATTTAGGAATACGAAGATTACTTTCAATTTGAAAATATAAAATATTTCACTATATGATTTGTCAGCACCACAAGTGCAACTGTCATTAACTGCACTTCGTTGATGTTATGATGTTATGTTGGGAACACCCTGAATGTTCAACTATCTTTTCATTAAACTTACTGACAAAGTAGTTGCCTGTTAGGAATTAATTATCACGCCCTGAGCATTCCAGCATAAAGTCAGTGTATCTGTGTTTAATGCATGTCATGAACATAGGGTTTATTCATTAAAAATGTCAGTGTAACAAACAAAACGTTGTTTGATAGAGCACACTGTTAAACATAGTTGTAGTCAAATTAAATTACATTTAATCAATTTAATAAATTAAATTACATTTAATCAATTTAATAAATATGTTGTTATTATCTGTTTGTTTATAAGGTGCCACAAAGTGTCCACAGAGCAGTACAAAAATACAACATAATACAGTACAGACATACAGGGTAGGGATGGACAGTATAGTGCATAATAAAATACAATATAAATATAAAAATATCACAAAAATAAGTGAAACAAGCACAAAATGTGAGGTGTCAACCTTGGCAGATCAGGTAAAAGATAATAGAGTGCAGTAAGAGGTTGAGAGGGAGCCACCAGGTGGGGACGGGGTAAAAGGGTAGTAGAGGGGGGACAAGTGGGTATGAAGTGAACGGGGAGTGGTAGAAGAGGGAAAAACACTAGGATGGAGCGCCCTGCTCATGTAAGCTAACACACTAAGTGGGCGGGATGAACTTACAGAAGATATAAGGAGGAGGAAGGAAGAGGACTGATGGTGTGAGTGGAGGAGGGAGGGGAAGAAAGGGAAGAAGGGATTGATGTAGGATGCAGTGAGGAAGTTAAGTGGAGAAGGGGTAGACTAGCCTGAACGAGTTTTCAGCGCTTGAAGACCTGCAATATGGGGGGAGAGTCTGACTGAAGAAGGGAGGTCATTCCAGTGCAGAGGTGCAGCACGGGAGAAGTCCTGCACTTGGTTATGAGATGTTGTGAATATAGTCACCTTAATTCTAACATCTGGGTCATCCTTCCTAAGACATGGCACAGCTATAATATAGGGAGAAAAAATTGAGTCAATGATGTGCTAATCATCTGGGACCATACTTATGGAAAGCATTGAAATTTTTCAAATGCTAGGATCAGAAAACGTTCACTTTTTGGAAACAACGCACTATATTCTTAGGACGGATCTGGTTCCAGAGTTCCATCCTGGGACCTTGTCTGACAGCGGGGCAGTATGGGGGAAAGGGGAGCTTCTACTATGTGGGAAGTGGGATGTATGGAAAGAGTACAGTGAGGGCATGCTACGTGCCCTTCTTACCATCCAGACAGGTGTAAGTTGCCGCTGAGAATGCCCCTTTTTCAAAAGGACAGTTTTTGACCCCCTCCCTTCTTTCGAAGAGGGAGCTGCTCAGAAAATTCCTGCCCTGCCGCAGATATTTAAGCGCTTATCCCTATTTCACCCCCCTTTTTGCTAATTCTTACCCTAACCCTCCCCTTCCATTACCCTAACCCTAACTTTCCCTTCCCCAAAGCCTAAGACTGTTTTTCCCATAGCCTAGCCCTAAGACTCCCCTCCTTACAGCAAAACCCTAAGACTCCCCTCTCTGGAGCCTAGCCCTAAGTATCTCCTTCTCCCATCCATTCCCTCCCAGTAGCCTAACCCTAAGTTTCCCTTTTCCTTAATGTATGTCCATTAGGAAAGTGGCTGATCTAGCAGAGAAAGAAACAGGTGCACTGCCTCTATCTTACAATTTAAGACTCTAAGGGGGTATCGAATTACTGACAAAGACCAGTGTTTCCGTTTACTTTTTCGGCTTGTAGATAACCCACTAATCAACACACTACAATGTTGGGTTTTCTTCTATTAAAACATCTGGCAAAATCAGACATAGGGCCTGATCCAGAGCTCTGCTTCAAGCGCTAGAGGGGTCAAGGAAAGTGCCAAACTAAAATAGTAATAATAACTAATAAGTCTAAAACTTCTGACACATGGGACAATGGGCCTGATCCAGAGCTACGGCCGCCGTCGCTAGTACGACGGCCGTAGCTCTAATGCGCATGTGCCTGGCAGATGTTGCCCGGCGTCACTATGGTAACGCCCGATCGTTGATCAGGCGTCCATAGTAGCGCCGTAAGGACGCTGGAGGGGACGTCCTCCAGCGTCCCTACGCTCACGTTACTGCTGGTGGGCTGGGGGAGGTAAGTAAATGAGGGTGGGGGGGCGTGCTAAGAGGCCATACGCTCCTGTGTGAGCATGTGGCCCCTTCCTTACGCCGGGCGAAGCTAGGGTAGCCTTCAGCCGGCGTAAGGAAAGGGCCATACGCCCGCACTGGGGGAGTCTCGGGCCAGAGCACCGATGTTACGCTGAGCGCTACAGCGCTTTGTGTAACATCGTAGCTCTGGATCAGGCCCATAGTCAAAACTCAAGATGAGAGAGTTGGGTAGTTCCACAGAGTGCAAAGATACCAGTGATAACAGGTTAGTTGCTAATTTAAATTAATTTGGTTACTGCTGGAATTTGAAGCCACACCACTGAAAACAGACACAGCTATTCCATAACTGAATTTATTTTTACATTTTCTATAAACCAAGCAGTACCCCTAAAAAAGATCTGTGCCTTTGTTTTATGCAGTAAATACACTGCTTTTATAACACTCTTGTCTAGTGGTCAACAGCGTCCAGAAGTTAAAGAAGTATCAATCTGTGTATTGTGTGGGCACAACCTACAGACACTGCTTCCTAAAGTGTAACATCTTCCATGCGCAGATCGCTAAAAACCGCCAACTTATGCACACGGCAATGCCCATTTTATTTACCATTCTGTATAGATGCCGGATCCTGAAGAAGGACAGGTGACTTATGCACGCTGGATGCGTAAGTCGCCTGGTCCATTTATACTGCGCATGCGCAGAACCGCAATTACTCATGGAAGTCTTGGATGTACGGAACTTCTGTAAGAGGGGTGTGACAGACATCATGCATAATTTATACACATGGGGGGTATCCAAAGCTACGATGGTACACTGAGCGGTCTAACACTCAGCGTACCATCGCTTCACTCCCCCGACACTCACTCTTGCCCCAGCGTATTAACACTCGCTTACGCCGGCTGAAGGTTACCCTAACAACATCTGCCCGGCGCATGCACAGATCGTATTTTTAGACGATTTTACGCTTGCGGCCGGCATATTAATGCTGGGCGGCGGAGGTCTGGGTGAGGCCCATGGTGGCCTAAACTTAATATTTAAATTGTACAGTAAGGGCTGGAATTAGCCTTCATGTATTATTAGCTTGCCCTCATATTTACACTTTGGAACAGACAAGTTAACACAGAGTTCTGGTCATGTAGTTGACCAGAATTACATGCATGAGTAGTGTAGCGCCCCTTCCACTGACGTATGGAACATAGGAATGAGCGGACGTAACCCCTCTGTATGTTTGCACTACGCTCCTACTTCAGGATCCAGTCCTAGATTTACATTCACTATACAGCAAGTTATAACACAGAATCAGAGCCTGTTATTTCATATGATGTTTACTGTAGAGTTAATAAAGTAAAAAAAAATAAAAAAAATCCTTATTTCCAATAGAAATAACATGTGGTTAAAAAAATGCTGTTTATTCTTGGATAAAGAGATCTTCCACATTCGCCAGTATCAACCAAGTGGATTCAAAGTTGGACTGATTTACAAGCCCCAGGCAAGGCTTTCACACCGATCAATGCCAAAATGTTTATACTGCTCAGATATCTGATGTACCAGACTGATGTCTTTAACAGGAGCATTATTCATTTGGTATGAGTTTATAGCGTCTGGATGCTAATATTACAATTATGTTCACATTAACCTATAAAGTTTGTTTTTGTGAATTTTACAAAGAAGTGTTAATATGACTTAAACATAATTAAAAATTGAACTCATATTATTAACAAGCTTTTGCTTGGAATACTGCTAAACCCTCCACACGGCTTAGTTTAGACTTTCTATTTAACTCTGGCTTAGAAAAAAAAATCTTCTTAATCTTATGTACTAAATTCTTTAACGTCCACTTTATGAAATGCTTTTTGTTATGAGCCACCCATGTGCTAGCAGCCAGGATACTCTCATTGGGGTAAATCCAGACCTATGTGCTTGTTACGTTAGAACGCGTAGTAATTACTATGCACTCCCCTCGGTCGTACGTACTGTGGCAGTTTTACGTTTCCCAAACCCTACCTTAACTTTTCCTAGCGTAAGTACTGACGTACATGATGACCAAACCCAGCCCATACTGTCCAATTTAAATGCCTCCCTCCGCCTCCAAACGTAATTACATTTATCGTATTGATGCCTCCGCCCCTTCGTTCGTATTTACGCTGATGGTACGTACGTTAGGAATTACGTGGCGCAACATCTGCCGCGCACATGCTCAGTAAATACTAATGGGCGATTTTACGTCATCGGGAAGCGTAAATACGCTAGCGTGCTTAGCTCAGGATCTGGCCCATTGTCATTGGTCACATGTTCTGGCTGCTAGGCAGAACGCTTCTCTCTTCACTTGCGCTGTGGCTGTGGCACTCTGTGAGTAGCCCTGCCTGTTGCTTAGCAGCTGGGACACTCACCTATCAGCACAGGAGGCTGGATCAGCAGGTCACGCTGATTGGACAGCCTCCTGGTAAATAGACCAGCAGGTACACACATTGCGAGTCCCCACAATGATGTTTCACATTGTGAAATAGGGACAGCCGAAAGTAGCTTTTCGACTGTCCCTATTTCGAATGTGTAACACTGCAGAATTTTTTTTAATGAATGGGTTCTCATCTGCTAGCTTAAGTATTCCTCATCTATGACCATGAAGATAAAACTATGGAAATAGATCAATGCTTCTTTATTTATTTAATTATTTGTATTTATTTTAGGTAAAGAGCCATCATAAGCCAAATATAATTCATATGTTCCACTTACTGTATAGCAATAATTCAGGAAAAATATGTGTTAAGCAAGAGCTACTAAAGAGTTGAAAGAAATCTAGTTCCTACACTGCAAATCTACTTGTTAGAAGCCGCCCGCTCCCTTACCGCTTACCTCTCATCCTGCACCCGCCGCCAGGAACCGTCAGCCTCCAGCTTCCGTGCTCCATCCAGCGCCTCCTACACATGCCGCGTCTAGCTTGTAAATAAACCCACGTGGAGCGGCGTTGCGGCTCTGTGCGGGCGCGCGCTCCACTCTGCATTCTCTCACCAGGCGCTCTCCCGTGCAGCACTATTAGCCTATGAAATCAGCCCTGGGACAGCTTAGCCTATCAGAGGCTAGCTGTCTCTATATAGTGTAGCCTGCCCTTCAGTCTCTGCCGGTTATAGACCCTGTTACCAGCTTCTGTGCCTGCCTTTCTCTCTCTATCTTGCCTTGTACCCTGTTTCTTGCTTTCTTGAGAGTCCCAGTCTTGTCCCTGCCATTATCCTTCCCTGCCTATTTCATTGTGTCTATTCCCCCATTCTCCTTCCTTATTGTACCAACCCTTGTCTGTTTTTTCCCAGCCTTACCTGAGTGTCAGTACGTGTTGGCCCTTCGGGGTTCCGCTGGTGTGCATGCGTGAGAGCTAGTCCTAGTTAGTGAAGTCAGTCCCGTTCGTCCCGTCAACCCATCTCTTGTCCTCCGTGACTGTTTACTGTTTATTGTTGTTTGTCACAGGTCAGGCCCTACTGATCTGTCTCCTCCCACTTTCTCCTCTTACTGACGCTAGTCCTGTCTTATTCCATCTGTTCTTCCTATTCCTCTCCCGGGTTTTCTCTAAAGGTGCGTATCCTGACGAAGTCCCACCAGCTCCAGTCTATCCCCACCTTCAGGGGCTCTAGCGAATACTCAGACCGACATCAGGCTCTACTAACCGGTGAGTTAACTGCTCTTTCCTCTCTTACCCTTTGGTCACCTCGGTTCCCTGTCGGGGTAAACCCAGGGTACCATAACGCTACTTATCAATCTTCAGCTGCAGAAAGAATGTCAAGAAGTAACACTTTCGATTGAGTAGCTTAAAGTCATATACACAGTTGAGGACATTCCGTGCCTGATATAGAATAAAACTTGTGTTGGAGTAGCGTATTTATATCTGTGCGTGCTCAGAATAAATGCACATGCAATTACAGCGATAAGACCTGAATTACCGCTGAGGCCGCTGCAATCGAAGAGCCAGTGGGAGGGGAGGGGGGTATGTAAGTAGCCTATGTAGAGTAAGTGCTTGCTTACCCAAGTGAGCCCAATCCAGACTGCAAACGTTAACATGTATGTTTCCAGGTTGAATATCCATTTGCTCTATGATTGGTTTAGAAGGGGAGGGATGGCTTTATTAACCGCATGACAGTATGAGTGTGTAATAACCCTGAGGAAGTCGGATGACCCAACGAAACGCGTTGGTTTCACACACTGGACACCATTTGATGACTGCTGATAACGTGGCTCACACCACTAATATTGTGAAAGCGCTGTATGGGCATATTATGTCCGCTCCAGTTGTGAGTAGATATATCATTGATTTTACCGATTTTCTGAAAATTAATAAAACTACTACACCAGTGGTTCCCAAACTTTCTCAGTTCGAGGCACCCTTAGGGTTTCCATATTTTTTCAAGGCACCTCTAAGACAAAATAATTACCAAGCAGTCCCAATTTTAAAGTATTTTAGTCAAAATAGCGTAATAACTATATAGGTTAAGACAGAAATACTTATTAAAACAGACATCAAGATGTTTTAGTTTTTTATGAGCAATCAAAGCTTTACAAATATAAACAGATTTTAGTGCACATTTTAATGCAAGGTTACCTCATTCAGATAGCTCCCTACCTACACTTAAAAATAAACTTCCCTAACATGGTACTTACCTCCCTCTCTAGCATTTGCCTATAAATTATTACAAATTATTGATGGCAGGATACAGCCACCTTTTAATACAACACAATCTATGTACCATAATAACAAATATAAGACTTACCGTCCCTCTCTCAGTGATAGCCTGCAAAGAAATGATTGGAGTACTCTTTCTGTTATTGCACCTGGAACACAGGGGTAGGCTGTTCTAGAACAGGTTTTCCAAAGCAAAATGAAATATATAAAATATATATAATATATAAAAATAAATAAAAACACCCCC
>WWET01002221.1:186181-206277 GCA_011038615.1 Limnodynastes dumerilii
TTCTCATCATCTTCCCCATTCTCTTTATCATTTCTCTATCCCCTTCATTGCCCCCCCTCCTCTTCATCATGTCCCTATTCTCATTATCATTTCTCCATCCCCTTCATTATTTCCCCCTTCTCTTTACCAGTTCCCGCTCCTCATTCTCTTCATCATCTCCCCCTCCCCATTCATCACTATACCATTATCATCATCTCCCCCTCCCCATGTCAGTTCTCTATCTCCATCATCTCTCCTTCCCCTTATCAGCTCCCCATCATCTCCTCCTGTAATGTCACCCTCCCTATGATCTCCTCGTGTTGTCCCCGTTTTCTCCTGTGTTGTCCCCATCTCCTCCTGTGTTGTCCCCTTCCCCATCATTTCCTCCTGTGTTGTACCCCTCCCCATCATCTTCTCCTGTGTTGTCCCCTTCCCCATCATTTCCTCCTGTGTTGTCCCCATCCCCATCATTTCCTCCTGTGTTGTACCCCTCCCCATCATCTACTCCTGTGTTGCCCCCCTTCCCCATCATCTCCTCCTCTGTTTTCCCCCCTTTCCCCATCATCTCCTCCTGTGTTGTCCCCTTTCCCCATCATCTCCTCCTGTGTTGTCCCCTTTCCCCATCATCTCCTCCTGTGTTGTCCCCTTTCCCCATCATCTCCTCCTGTGTTGTCCCCCTTCCCCATCATTTCCTCCTGTGTTGTCCCCCTTCCCCATCATTTCCTCCTGTTTTGTCCCCCTTCCCCATCATCTCTTCCTGTGTTGTGCCTGACTCCTGTCACGATTTACTTGCATTGTGGCTGGGATACCACAATGTTTCCGCGGCACCCCGGTGACAGCGTCGCGGCACCCCAGGGAGCCGCGGCGCACGGTTTGGGAACCGCTGTCCTACACTATAAAATCCTTTTGCCACTGTGTTTATCCCCCCACCTGCCGCCGAGAGCAACCCCAAGAGCCGAGGCTTAGAGGACTGCGAGCCGGAAAGATGGTAGGAGCCATAGCAACGGTAAACAACCACTGCAACTTTGATGGAGAGACACGCTGCAGACGAGCACGCCGGTCAACACAACCGCTACAAGGAGACACAGCATTCTCCCAACTGATGAATTCAACAAACTGTAAGCCGAGCACTTCTATATATTGATCTGTGTTGAGTTTATTTAAGAACTTCACCCATAAGGAATTTAACACCACGCTACTGAACACTATGGGAACTTTGAAAATAAGATCTGGTAATACTGAGTGAAACATCCACTCCCTTGGGAGTCTGTTCGAAGGACTTTCTCAGTTTGTTCGCTTACAATATTTGAATTCCAAATTTTATTGCAGCAAAATGTTGTTCTACCAAGCACTGGTTTGATTCTAAATACTAATGCAAACAGCAGTTTATCTTAATTTTATGAATGTATGTATATACTGTGAGTAATAATTACTTTTAATTTAAAAAAATTACTGTCTAGAAACAGATCTCTAGAGCTTTTGGGGTCTAAATACTTTTGCAAACTATTGTATATTTTTGGTCTTGTCAGGATGTATGTACTCTAAAGGCCCTTTGTGACTCCCAATTAATAAGGGATAATAGTTGTAATTAAAGTAATAACATATATTCAATACTGGTAAATATTTGAAGGAAATAAAAAAAAGAAAAGGGTAATACTAGCATTCACAAAATATACATCCCTGTTACAGGTCACTACTCACTGCACACTGGAACTATTTTATCCTTCTTTACTATCTAAATCTGTGAAAAGATTCCATGTCGTTTAGGTTTATTTGTTTCTAATTCTGAAAAATTTGCTTGGTTACATAAGGAATTTAACCACTACAAAACACCTGTTAAAATTCAGCATATTTCTGTATCAAAAAGGGAATCTTTGAGGAAAGGACACATGCATATCACATTTATGACCCAGAGCTTTTCACTTGGTTTAAGATTTCAAATATTTGAAATCAATGCAAACAAAATCGACAAACTCTTTCAATTAAACTCTGTTCTGTGTAAATATTGTAAATGTCCCACAAAGTTTAGTCTAATGCTTGTCTAAACCAAAGTATGGAGAGACTACAAAATCTCCTTTTATTCTCAATCCAGATTCTACAGAACATGCTGGAATTTAGAAAATGGTAGTAATGTAAAACATATTCTGGGTAACAAAAAAACAAACTGAAATACAATAGATGTATTCATAGGTCAATAGATATACCAACAGTAAATGTTTAGTTATTAGCCTGCACACACTAGAATAGTGTTGGCCTCCAACCACCTATAGAGTTATGGGTTGGTGATAATTAATCCAAACAATACATTTAATCATATAAAAGACTCCTATTTGTAATGCCATATCAGTAAGCATCTTACACAAGTGTTACAAGACTTAACAAGCAATTCTGGCATCAAAGTAGAAAGAATCTGAGGGCCTTAGATCAGGCTTGCCAACTCTCCCGGAATATCCAGGAGACTCCTGAAATTCGGGAAGTTCTCCCAGCATCCCGGTAAAAAACGTCAAATCTCCCGCAACTCCTGACCCCCTGTTAACCTTTATTGTAAACCCTAGAGCTACTAGCAATGGGCGGGACTTGTCAACGTCATCAAGCTCCGCCCACCCTCTGGAACACTAGGAATTACAGTAGTGATTGACAGGGATGGGGCTTAATGACGCGATTTGCATAAATCCATACATTGGATCTGATCTAGGGTTTGGAAAGAGAATACTTAGAAATTTACACCTGGGCAAAACGAAGTTGAGTTGGAGTGTTAACTCAATGATTGACATCCTCCTGCTAAGTACACTATCTCAGGCACCGGAATATGCAGACGACCGCAATTCAGTAAGCTTAAGATGAGGCCTCTTGTGTGTGGGGGCCCTGGGGCAATGCCACCAGTCGCCCCATGTTTAATTCAGCCCTGATTCTTTGCATGCAGGGAAAATACTTAGCATTTATTTATTGAATGCAGTTTTGTTATATTTCTTATATATTAATTAGGCTTGGGCTAGAAAAAGGAGGTTTAGGACACAGTCTGGCTGGACTGTCATCCCATCTACCATAGTCACCGTTCCGTGCATAAAATGCCCTGATGATCCTTAAAAAGTGCTACTCAAATGATGTAGATGTCTGACCTACAGTGAATACTAAACCACAATCTATCTATCTATACATCTGACAGTGGAGCAGTGCTTCCTGCACCCTGCAGCATCATTCACTCTGATGTAATAATGCCAAAGGAAGAAAATTAGAAGAATTAGAATTAGGAAGAAAGAAGATGTTAAAGGTATGGAAGAAAATGGAAGGAGCAGGAGGCAAGGTTAGTGGGGGAAGGGGGGGGGCTCTGTACTGGTGAAAACAAGGGATACATGGATATGATTTACTGGAACAATGGACATGTGAGAGAATATGGAAAGAAGGTGCTGAGCAGAAGGTGGGGGGGTAGAGACAACATGAGGAGTAAAGAAGCAGGGCTAATTGTGGGGGAGGGAGATTGAGGGAGGTTATAGGAGAAGACACTGGGCAAGAATTTGAAAGTTGGGTATAGATAACATGGAGAAAAGGTGCTGGAAAGAATGTGGGGTAGAGGGTTAGAAAACATGGGGAGAAAATGTTGGTTATAATGGGGGGAGAAGGTTTAGATAACACGGGAAAGGAAGGTTCAGGTCAGAATGCGTATAAGGGTGTTGAGATAACATGTTGGAGAAGGTGTTTGGTAGAACGTGTATGAGGATGTTAAGATAACATGTTGGAGAAGGAATCATTATTTTTGAGGTTACGATGATCTGGCTTAAAGAGATGGACATCTTAATGTGAGAAGGGGCTGCTCATTACTATTGCTGGATTCTTTGCCATTGTGGACTTATTTAAGAACTTTTTAAGCACCATTGTGGACTTGGACTAATAGTTTGAACTATATAGGTGCTTATATTGTGATACACCATCATTATATTTTACTGTGGCTAACCATTTTTTTCATTTGCCGAGCCATTTTTTATTTATGTCTTTTAGACATCTAATTGCTGATTGTACCATTTTTTTGTAATTTAATACTACATTTCAGACCTCGTTCATTTATATATTTATTGTCCTACCACCTACTATTGACTTCAATTTCATTGAATTACTTTTGGAATTTAAGGCATAATTGATGTTTTGTATTTAGTGTTTTACTTTTAGTATTTTAGTTCTGTTTATCACAGCGCTGCACCAGAAGTTCTATCCCCCTGTTATATGTTGCATATGTTAAGGGTTTTGTAGATTACCCTTTGAGCTTCTGGGCAGCAGCAGTAAAGGTAGCGCTGCCATCCCCTACATCCACCTATTATTATGTTGGAGAAGGCACTGGCCCACATAATGGTTGCTTAGTGTAAAGTGCCAAGTAATATGATGGCGCTATATGAAAACCTGTTTACAAATAAATAATAAATTATATATAGGGCAGGGGGAAAGAACATGGGGCAAAAAGTGCTGAGCAGAATGATAGTGGTTGAAAGGGAACATAGAGGAGAGAGGAGAAGGTACTGGAAACAATGTGTGTGTGTGGGGGTGGATTGAATGAACATGGAGTAGAAGGTGCTGTGCAGAATGTGGGGGAGTAGGTTCAGATAACATGGTGTTGAAGAAGCTTGTAACAATAGGCCTGATCCAGACCTAATACCGGCATACATAAACCTGGCTATGGGAGCGCACTGCGCATGCGCGCGGCAGATGTTATTGATCGTACGTAACTTGCAAGAAACTCCATACGATAGGGCGTGACATCCGTACAAAAGCCGAATTTACGCATTGTGGCAGGAGGGAGGCATTTAAATTGTACATTATAGGCTGGGTTAGGCACTTACGTACGACAAGATGATGCGTACATCCAGGTATACACAAGGAAAAGTTATGGTAGGGTTCTGAACACGTAAACCAGCTAAGTTACGTGCATGCGAGGGGAGTGCATTATCCTTAGCAGTGCGTAACTCAAGTAAAACGATCCTAGGTCTAAATTAGGCCCAATGCAGGAGGAGTGTTGAGATAACACAGAGGTGTTGGGCTGAATGTGGGATAAGCGGAAGGAGGGTTTTTTCTGCTTTATATGGGGAAATATTATTCGGGGCAAAAAAAAATCTTATGATAACATATTTCTTCAAATATAACTGGGCTCTGATTAATAGAGTTGAGCAGGTTGGGAGTAAAAAAAATATTAGGCCATATTTAATGTCTAGATTAAAATAAATAAATATATAAATAAATAAAAGGTGTAGGTCATGTTTCTGGAAGAAATGGATGAAAGTGATCACCAAAAAGATATTTTGTGATGGGCTTCACTTGCTCTAAAACAGGCCATGGCTAGGGAATATAATTTTAATTTCAATTATGATACAACTTGCAACACATCAAAGTTACCTCCCCTGCAATTCATCATTCTTTTGCCCAGGTGTAAATTTCCACCTGTTTTCTTTTCATTTTCAAACTCTATCCTATTAGAGACCAAACATAAAATGCACATTAACAGAAGTAAGGCTATCAAACCAGCCAGCACCTGTGGCTTTGCTGAGCAAACATACTAATTTAATATTTGAAAGTTAAAGTTATCCAAGCTACAAGAAACATAAACATTCCGCTATAATGAAATGATGAAGTGTCACAGCAGTCTGTAGCACACTTCATATTAAAAAAACATACCTAAAATACGCATTTTATGCAATTTGCGAATGCGCAATCCAGATGTTACACATGGAAACTCGTTACACACGTAATTCAGCTCCGTGCCTGAGATTCGTAAGAAGGGTTGAGCCGCTACTCCGTAAGCAGGAAGTTGAGAAAAGTTGGTAGGGGGAGACATTTAAATAGGGCTGAACGGGCTGGGTTAGCAAACTCTGAACGTACTTTAGTAAAAGCCTCACAAAGAGTTAAGGTAGCCCTATGAAGGTTAAGGTAGCCCTATGGAGGAGAAGTCAGCAAATATCCGTAAGAACAAGGGGAGTGTCATGGGAGTTGACTTGCAACCTAGGTGCATAATTTTGCGAATCTGTGCGAACTTATTTCCTTCTTATCTGTGAATCAGGGCCATAGGGCCTGATCCAAACTTACACTCATAAAACGCTTATGTGCGTAACGTATTTACGCCAGCGTACCTCCAATGACCTCCCCCTGTTCGTACTTACTTTTGCCGTCTTACGCTGAGCAAAACCCTACCCTAACTTTTCCACGTGTAGCTGCGACCATCGTAAAGCTCCTTGCGTAGTTACGACGCTTAGCACGCCCATACTGTACGATTTAAATGCCTCACCCCGCCCTCGTAGCGTAATTATGGATTTCGTATAGCAGGTACCCCCCTCGAGCGTAGCAACAAAGCTGGTACGCTCAAGGCCCATACGCTCAGTTTCTGAGACCGTAACATGGGCTTAACATCAGCCCTGCCCATTCGCAGTATGTACAAATGCCTGTTTTTACGCTTACAACCGCCATAAAAACGCAAGCGAGCGTAGGTCTGGATCAGGCTCCTAGTCCTCAACCAACAGTAAAAAAAAATCCTTTGTACTAAGGATTTTTTTAATGAGTGTATTATAAATGCATAACCTTTAACTAATATGAAGTATAGTTAGTATATTTTTATACTGAATAAATGAAAGTTTCAATTTCATTGCTTATAAGCTCATTTCACCAGATATGTTACTGTAACTCTTACTGACTCTGTAGTGATATTTTTTTCTTGTAGCTGCTAAAATCATTCTTGGACATATAAATACTTTATGCAACTCATCTCTGGTGTGTATAGACAGGAGTAGTGTTAAGTGGCAATATTCTCCCAAATAACATATCTATAAAGTGATTGAAAGGAAAAAAAAAAACAACGTCAAAGCAAAACGAGGCTTGGAACGCAGGAAATACCGGAAGTAAACACTCCAAGCTCAGATCTAGGAAGTGGCTCGCAGTACATGTGTGGCGATGGCTGATGTACCAGAAAATGCTCCGCAGCGTGAGTCTTACGGGAACCATGGGGAGAAAGCGGACGTGTATTGCGTTGTGTATTAATTAGCTGTGTTTGGTTTTTTTTGTATGTAGACTGTCCTGGGACAGGCAGCACCGAAGCTGGAAAAGGATCTGCCTGTCAGGGATGTCCTAATCAGTCAATATGTGCCTCTGGGGCAGCAGCGGGTCCAGATCCAGGTGATCTTTAACATGACTTTTTAAGTACTCTAAGCATTTAGCAAAAGTTATTAGACAAGCGACAAGAGAACATGAATGTTCCAACATCTGATACTTCTACAGACACAATAATTAGAGCTGTGTGAATGACATTTATTGAGCCTGTAAAACATCTGACCAGCTACCATGATATAACTTAATACTAGTATGCAGATACCATCCTTCCAAATAATATGTATTTATATATTTTACTTTATTTCTGGTTGTTATGCCTTTATCTATAACTTGCTTTGGTAAAGATTGTACATTATTTGGGCCTATGTAACTTCATAACCAGTACCATAGGACCGGATCCAGAATTAAGTGAAATGCATGTTTTCCACACGAAAAGGTTTCAAAGCTATCACATTTCTGCTTGTGTGTGTGCATGCGATCTTTGGGTGGGGGTATATGCAGGATTGGAGGCAATAGGTATTGTAATGCTACAATAAACCCTTACATAATATCTAGGCTCCCATACCATCCACAATCTATGTGGGGGTGGTGCGGAAGTCTTTATGGTATACTTACCTGTTCGTGAGTTAGGATCCAGTGGGGTTCAGGCTGTTTTTAGGCTCCACACTCGGAACTATAACTGCAGCAGCAATGGAGGTCTGGATCTGGTCCTTAGAGTTGCTTATTAGAGCATTTCTGCCATTTCAGCAATAGAAGAAATAAGAGAAAAGATGTCTACAGTGAAACACAAGATACTGGTTCTCTCCGGAAAAGGAGGAGTTGGAAAGAGCACGTTTAGTGCACATCTGGCTCACGGCTTGGCTGAAGATGAGGGGAAACAGGTAAGTCTTGCAACCAACTACCATAAATCTTCCCTGAGGTACTGTCAAAGAGTAATACTGGGCTTGCAAATAATCTGCTGATCTAGAAAATAGTAACCTAGGGCCGTATTCAGAGCTCCGGCCGCAATGCAATTGAGGCCGGAGTTTTGCGAAATGTGCTACTGCGCATGCGCAGTAATTTTGTAACGTAATCTACGTTACTTCTTGCAACGTAGATTGCGTATACGCGCTCTTAAAGACGGCGTGCTGTGTAATATAGGGTGTATTTTGAGACAGGGAATTGTCGGGCAATTGATGAATGTGTGCTGTGTAATATAGGGTGTATTTTGAGACAGTTAGAGAGTTGTCGGGCAATTGATGAATGTGTGCTGTGTAATATAGGGTGTATTTTGAGACAGTTAGGGAATTGTTGGGCAATTGATGAATGTGTGCTGTGTAATATAGGGTGTATTTTGAGACTGTTAAGGAATTGTCGGGCTATTGATGAATGTGTGCTTAGTAATATCGGGTGTATTTTGTGACAGTCAGTGAAGTCGGTTGTTGCATTGCAGTATTTGCCGGGATTTTTAATGGCGGGATTGTCGGTGTAGATATTTTAGTTGTGTAGGTATTTTAAATTGTCGGGAATTTTTGCCGCCGGGATTTTGAACGTGCCGGGAAAATTTTTAATTGACAGGACCAACTCTGAGATCAGCAGATATTGTCTTTGTTATTACTAAAAATTCTGTAGTTGGGAATTCCAGACAGTAATGGTGATCACCAAGTCACCTCTTTATAACAGCCATAGAATCCTACTTATATTTATTTAAAATACATATGTGTGGGTTTACTTTAAGTAACTAGTCTTGTAGGGTTGTAGAGACATCCCAAACAGTGATACATTGCATCAATTGCTGCATTTAGTTCGTGGATCTGAGGTTTTATATCCATTTGTGTTTTCATCTTTAAGCTCACTTACTCGTCTATTGTTATGCCCCGGAGATAAGCTGCCCACACAGTTTTTATTGTTAGTTGTGCGTATTTGTGGTTTTATAGTCCTTTGAGGACATATGTGTAATAAATGTACTGTTATTTTTATATTTGTTTGCTGTTCGGTCTAGTTACATATTTTCACATTGGTGAATTTTTTATATTTATTTTTAGCGCTGGGGTTATTCCCTTATGGGAATTTTTCTTCTTTTTGCATACTGTATGGAGAAGTAGGTAAAACTTCTCCCTCCGAACAGCTGCTAACATAATACCAGTATAACCAACCTATGTACCTAGGTACATCTTGCTTTTTTTTTCTACTTTAAGTAACTAGTCTTGTAGGGTTGTAGAGACATCCAATTGGTCAATACATAACCGTTAATTGTTAAACTATAATTTATTATGTTTTAAAATCCATGCATGTTAGAAAGAGACAGGGGAAATGGAAAATAGAGACGTTTATTTTTTTTTAACATGCAATGGGCGGGACTATTAAACTTTCACCATGCAGGTGATTGGTTGTCCCTGATTTCATGTGGCCAGTAGTACAGTCCCATAACAATAAATGTGTGGGGTTTTTTTCTTTTCTTTCCCAAATAAACTGTATATTGACACATTACAGCTATTTCTCTGGACAAGAAAATCTGGGCACTGCTCTAGCTGCAGCCATAAAAATTTCTGCCTGGAATAGTCCAAAATACCCTTCCAAACTAGAAGGATTCCACGGTGATCTCCCAGGAGTTTGTTGTTCCTTAGACCACTAGAATATACATATATAAAATGATAATTATTTAAGATTTAAATGAAGCTGGTTTATTACATATCAATAAGTAATCTTGTTGCTAAAGTGTTAGCGAATTTCAGATGTGCAAAAAGCTAGTAGAGAGATAGCAGGGATTATATTTCTTCACCTACTCCCACCTATTCCTTGTAATGATTCCCTAGCTGCAGCCCTAACAAGTTTTCCTTATTCCATTAGTGTATTTGTCTCCGCACTGTTAAGTGTAGTCCCCTTTATGTTTGGATATCACAGATGACATCAGGCTATTGGATGCACTTTTCCATTACCACTTGATTTATTTTTTAGGCCAACTGAAGGAAAACTTAAGCCATCCCCATGGAAAGTCACCACATTTAAATATTTACCTTTAGGTACAAAAATTAATAGATTACACAAATGGCAATGTATCATTTCTTACTGGTGCTAATATTTATAGCAGCTGCCCCTTGTAGCATGTTTCTCTCTTATTTGTGTCTCCTACACCTTTTGATGGACTGTGAACGATTATACCTTAGAATAGTTCTGTGCATAGCATTATTCTGTCAGCGGACAGATGGGTGACACTGGAAGCCTATTTTTGATCCCATTCTTTTCCTAAGTTTACATATTTATGATGCATGTTACTGAATGCGCACTCAAAGAATAATGCAAGAAGCTCACATGTGCGTCACACGTGTGCGTACACCTTCCTTCCATATCTCTGGGAAGTCAAACTGACTGCCAAGATATACACCATTGGGATTACATTGCTGATAGCTTTGCTTTCCTGTAAGTCATTGACATGTGTCCATTTTGAATTAGTCAGGAAGTTTCCAGGTACCTTTTTTTTTTATTATTATTATTTTTTAAAGTGTTTGTTTGCTCTAAAAATGGTTACAATCCTTACGGGTAACATACTCAATACAACAGTTCTTTGTATTCAGGTAGGTTTTAACTATGGACCTTATTCAGAATTACGCATTCGTTCTGTACGGAAGCCTCCGCTGCGGAAGCTATTGTACGGAATTTGAGATTCACAAGTCCCCGTATAGAAGAGCAGGGCCATCCCTTCCGTGCAGGATACTGCATCGTACATAAAGGCTTAGCTAAGCCGTAGCCCGCCTTCTATGCGTATCTCTCTGTTGTGGATGTAATGGTACTGCACATGCATATGACAGTCAATTCTACGTGCAGTCCTGTATTAGGACTGTGGTTTGGACCCTCGGTCACTTTACACAACTTCACACAGTGTGTGGCTGACTAGTCTGTTCACAAAGCTTCTTTATCAACCTTTGGAACAAGATACTTGTCAGCATATAATTGGTTATGACCAGCGCTTTTACTTTGGATCAAGACTCCTAGATGCAGACGGTGTTTGCTTGGAAATAATGGGCACAACACAGGGTAGGTTGGGGTGAGAGTGTGAACATTTATCTGAGTGGCACTGGAATATGTTGCCAGCATGTTACAGGAACAGTGCTCTTTGGAGTTGGTGCGGGATCGGGCTCCTCCTTGAGGAATTATGCGTCTTCCCATGACTGCTTTGAGACGTGTATACACTTCATTCC
Organism: Limnodynastes dumerilii; assembly: GCA_011038615.1. NCBI lineage: Eukaryota > Metazoa > Chordata > Amphibia > Anura > Limnodynastidae > Limnodynastes > Limnodynastes dumerilii. The sequence continues at coordinate 197,419 of WWET01002221.1, forward strand.
ATTGTCTACTGCATAGAGAATTGGTTGAGAGCAATTGTTAAACACATTGGGCATGATCCAGACTTAATAACAGCCAATTTATGCACGCAGCATACGTGAGTCTGGGGGAACACACTGCTAATGTGTGCAGCAGATGTTACTCATCTTGGGTCAGATCCAGACTTAATAACAGCCAATTTATGCACGCAGCATACGTGAGTCTGGGGGAACGCACTGCTAATGTGTGCAGCAGATGTTACTCATCTTGGGTCAGATCCAGACTTAATAACAGGCAATTTATGCACGCAGCATACGTGAGTCTGGGGGAACGCGCTGCGAATGTGTGCGGCAGATGTTGCTCACCTTGGGCCTGATCCAGACTTAATAACAGCCAATTTATGCACGCAGCATACGTGAGTCTGGGAGAACGCACTGCGAATGTGTGCGGCAGATGTTGGTCATCTTGGGCCAGATCAAGACTTAAGTTCACTTTAAGTACGATCTTGTAGCGCATTTACGCAATCGTAAGTATTATGCATTCCCCTCGGACGCAAGTAATTTATTGATTTATGAGTACCAAACCCTACCTTAACTTTTCTTTGTACGTAATGGATTGATGCACGTAACAGCCCATACTGTACAATTGAAATGCCTACCTCCGCCTACGGCGCGTATATTCCAGCTGTCGTAGGGATGACAAGACCCTTCGTACGTAGTTACGAGGAAGGTACGTATGATCACAGTTACGACGCCTAACATCTGCCGTGCACATGTGGAGTACATACACATAGTCGAAATTATGCGAGCAGCAAGCGTAAAAACACTCTCGTACTTAACTCTAGATCTGGCACCTTAACTTTAAGCATATGTAACTTGTACATAACTCCGTTCGAGAGGGCGTGACATCCTACGCAAGCCGAATATACTTAGCGTGGGCGGAGGGAGGTATGACAAGGCGTTATGTACGAGCAGAGATACGCAAGGAAGAGTTGAGGCAGGGTTCTGAACACGTAGGTCAGCTACGTTACGCACATGAGAGGGGGTGCCAGGGGGAGAGCATTGGGCTGGATCCAGACCTTGTTAAGTGCATGAACTTAGTTACGCCTGGGCTAAACCATGGTGATTGCAGGGGAGTCATATTTCATCTGTTGCAAACAGTATTAGAGTTGAGATGATGTTTCCTATCCCAAGTCTAAATAACAGTGTGATAGTAAAGCTGGTCAGCATCTGTGTGCAGTAAGCAATTCAAAGATATATCCCTGCATGCAAAGAATACAATTAACTTGACTCCCCCTGCAATCAACATGGTTTAGCCCAGGAGTAACTAATTTCAAACACTTACTTAAGTCTGGATCCAGCCCAATGTCCGCTTGTGTCCACACATGCACATGCGTCAGAGCATAAAACCACTTAATCCAGACTTTCAATTTAAGCCACTTCCAACAGCTTCTGAGGGGGGTAAAGGCGGCTGCATTTGCAAGTGGGCGGGGTTTTCTATTCCATTTTACAGTATAGGTAGGGCTATCGGAAGTCTGTATGAGTGATGGCAGTGGTTTCCCAAGTGCTCACACAGATGTGTGGATACAAAAAGGATCCTGCTGATACTGCGATCAGATCTCAGGATGTGGTCCATTGTTTACTTCCATCCCTGCATTCCAGATGTTCCCCATTGTAGTTCAACAATTATAGAAACACACAAGTATTTATTCTCAGTATGGAAATGCTACAAAAGTCATTAAGCTCTAGGGGCCATATTTACTAAGCTGCGGGTTAGGAAAAGTGGAGATGTTGTCCATAGCAACCAATCAGATTCTAGCTGACATTCTCTAGTATGCAATAGTTAAATGAGATCTAGAATGTGATTGGTTGCTATGTGCAACACCTTGTTTTTTTCTAAAAACGCAGCTTAGTAAATCTGGCCCTAGGAACACACATATATATACACGCACACACACATATATATACACGCACACACACATATATACACACACATATATACACACACACACACACACATACATACATACACACATACACACACATACACACACATATACACACACACACATATATACACACATACACACACACATACATACACACACACATACACACACACACACATATATACACACATACACACACACGTGCACACACACATACATACACACACACACACACACACACACCTGGTCTATGTTGTTAAATACCTTTGAAAGAAACAGTTTATGGCCTACATTGAGCTATAATTTATTGTTGTGTGTTATGTAACGGCCAGAAAACTTCTCTTTAGCTGGCGGAATTATTATTAAATGTAATAAACCTTTAACATTAATGCCTGCTTATTTGTAATGGATCCATTGCCTCTAGGGACACTACAAAATCTCTCCGGTTTATAGATTTGGTTTGTTTTAATAACCTTGGTAACCTAGGACTGGATTCACAGCTCCGTGTTTTGGTAAGGTACGTGCCGGTTTCTAAGTGCTGCACTAATGCGCAGGCGTGGTAAATATTTTACGCTATCTGCGTAGCATTTCGTTACGTAGATTGGGTACATGCGGTCTCTTAAGAACCACTACGTGGATAGCATAAACCATTTACTACACGTGCGCATTAGCGCAGCACTTAAAAATCGTCACATACCTTACCAAAACACGTAGTTGTAAATCCGGTCCCTAGTTTGCACTTGTGTGACATCTGACACATGTAAGTTCCTAGAATTATTTCCAAATACTAAGGGCCTGATTCAAGGGCATATATAAATCAACATACAGTGCACGTGTCTACAAGTTAATGGATGCAATCTTTCAGTGTGTTCGGATCACAATTTTGCATTTTGCATTCCAAGTATACTTTCGCATCCAAACTACCCAATGACAATGCATTGCGGTATAGCCAAACTGAAGGGGAATGACATTGCAATTATTATTGCAATGTAGAATTTAGGCATGCCCTTATCTGCATAGTCATTGCAACCTGATCTCCTGATATGGCACTTTGGTCAAACTCAACGCTTTGAAATCCACCAAGGTTTTATTCCATATAATAATCCATAATATTGGTGCACCTCCAGTCCTATAGTCTCTGCCTTTGCAGTCATTAAAATCCAAGATGAATGACTTAATCCACCCACAAAGTGCTGTTGTCTTCCTGCACCTTATGACTACAGAGCTTGATTGTGATATGAAAATAAAGGAGCACACAGTTTAGCACAACATTTTCTGATATTCTTCCACTGTGTGACAAAGCACCTGCATTGCTGAGTTCTCCTGCCACTGATCACCAGACCAGTTCAGGTCACCAAGGAAGGTGATAGAAAAATGTTATGTCCTAATCCCCTCCACATGGGGGGACGAAGGCCATGCTAAGTAATCATGGGGCCTTCTCAGGCATATTGCATGCCCTGGTTATCTGGTGCTAGTCTTTATTTTTGTTTGATTTTTTTTTTTAATCTTGATGCGTTTAGCTAAACCTCATAGTGGTTTGTCTTGCATGTGAAACTATGTGTAACTCAGAATACACATACTCTGGCTTGTAGTTCTCTTTATGTATAAACTTGCATTTGGGCTCAAAAATTATAGGCTCTACAAAATGGGGCCCTGTATGTCATGTTAGGTAACATTCAAATCAGAGTTAAAATCAAGTAAAATATTTATTAAACATTGTATAGAAAATGACTTTTCTGCCAGTAATTCAGAGCAGATGTTTTGTTCTATGTTGTATCAGAGACTGGCTGTAACAGGCAGTCCCAGCATTATTAAATTAATTGTAAGTTTGGCATTAGAAAAATAAGAGTGTTTACTGGCAATATGTTTCACGGTATCCATGTTAACCATTTAGGTGCATTGGGCCTGATCCAGAACAACGCTTCGGAGCGAATTTACACGTAGCAGAGACGTAAAATCGCTGTTTTGTACGCACTGCGCATGCGCACCATAGAAAATACGCACATTAACGTAACGTTGTGAACGTATGGGCCATTCACGTATTTGTCACGTAAATACTTACATGTGGGCGTGCCAAATTTACGTTACTCCAAAATACGTCTGAAATACATGAAGTAGGCGGGGGTTGTATTTAAAGTGTACAGTATGGGCGTGCTTAGCTGCGTAAATTCGTCTAGCCCATACGTACGTGTGCGTATGAATGCGGTTACGTTTGCAAAAGTTAAGGTAGGGTTTGGAAAGCGTATCTTGACAAAATACGTACGTTCAAGGGGTGTGCCGAGGGGAGTGTAACGAATTTACGCGCACGAAAATACGCTACGTGAATAAACGTATGGCAAATGTAGTTCTGGATCTACCCCATTGTGGGTATTTTATTTACAACGGACTGTTGTACAGCATTACTGTTATGTAAATGTAGAATGCTTTCAAAAGCTTTTTGCTATGCAATAGTCTACAATAAATTACAGCAGCAATTTTGATGTCTTGTGTTGCTTAAGGCTATATACCTCTAGCTTTTGATTTTGTAAAACTAAAAGCCACAAATCCCTCTGAATAATACGGACATCGATGAAGTCATCTCCTGAAATGATAACATTAGAAACACTGCATAAGGGCCTTTTATTTACTTTGAACTTCTTACCTGTCACTTAATCCATCTTTCTGCTACAACTTTAAGTATCTCTAAGAGGAGTGAATTAAGTAGTTCAGGGTAATTACTTAAATATTTACCATCAATTTTCTGCTTTTAAATATATGGAGACAGATTTTATCCTATAACCTAAAGCAGGCTTAGTCTTTGTCTCCGTCACCTGCTTAAACCGAAATTCCCATATATGACTGTTTGTCCTACAGAGCGTTTACGCCTGTGATTGCGCTATGTGTTTTATTTATTAGATTCTTTTATTTTGTTGGAGTAAATAAAGTTCAATTTTGAAGTAGTATTTCTATCGAAAGAGGAGTATGTTGTTATATGTAATTTAATTAAATTCTAATGTGTTGATGAACCTTAACTTACCATTTATAAATAATAACTACAATCGGATGCTCTCCTGCATTACTGCTGAGATTTGAACATCATATGATACCATTTTAACTAACTACCAAATTATATGCTCCTATTTTGACAAAGAAACCTCACGGCCATGTGACAATATAAAGTGATGAATTTCAGATAATATACTGCTGAGAGGGGGGTTTATAGTTCAGGTTAAAGATTTGAGAGACAGATGATAGGAGAGGGAGCAGGTTTTAATGACCACCTTGCAGTGTACAGAATACTGAACTTTTCGGGAACTGAACTGGAGCCAGAGTTACCTAAAGTGTTAAAAAAAAAAAAAAAAAAAAAAAAAAAAAAAAAAAAAAAAAAAAAAAAGTCAGACATACTTCAGTGAGTACTGATAATTTTCGATGTATCAGACACATATAGGAGCACTAATTTGATCATGGGTTTTACCTTTTACCATCCATTCAAGAAGAAAATGCTTTTTGTTTTTTATTTTTGTGGGCCTTTTCTATACTTAAGGATAGACTAAAATGTTCTTAATTAAAATTAAATGAGGCTTTTCCTTTTTGGAGGATTCTGGGATGTAGGTTTACTATGATAGACATTTGTTTCAGTCTAGAGCAGGGGTTCTCAACCCCGTCCTCAAGTACCACTAACGGTCCATGTTTTGTAGGTCTCCCTGCAAAACACGTGGAGCTTTCAAAATGTAACTGTCAGCTATGAGCTCACCTCCAGCAAGGAGATGTAAGAAACTTGGACCATTAGTGGTACTTGAGGACAGGGTTGAGAACTCCTGGTCTAGAGGATTGTTATCCAAGGAAGTCCTAATCCCAGCTCAACTGAACAAAATCCTAAATGCTGATGGGTCATAACATGCCAAATCATCACAGCTTCTAACTCGACCATCTCAGAAATTTGGCTTCCCAAAACGAAACTTTTACCAGAGAGAAATTGTATTCAGCTGCACAACATACTTTATCTACAAAAAAATGAAACATACACTTTTTGAGATATTCAAAGTCAAAAGTTACATCATGGGACCTTGAATTGAAAAAGTCAATATTTAGATATAAAACTGTTTAATGAAAACTATGATCCCTTAGCTTCAAAAAAAAGACCAACACAAAAGTATTACCACAATCAGAAGCAAAATTATGATTTGTTATAGATGACCTGGCAAGCATAAATATTACACTTTTTGTCATCTTTGCAACCTTGTTGCGTGAACACTGTATCACTGAGGCCTTATATTTTACATATGACAGTTACTTTGTCGGTTACCATCCTACCAAATTTCATGAAAATCTGAGATGGTTGGGTGAAAAAGTTAAGGGTTTTTTGTGATGATTTGGCATGGAAGGACCTAGATGTGTAATATTTCTCTGTAAGAAATATGCATTAGGAAAATAATAACAATGCTGATCAAGTTCTTACTTGAAAAGCCACTAAACGTATTATCAGGGCTCTCTTAACAGCATTGTAGGCCCTGGGCAAAGCAATGCACAGGGGCCCCCATAACCAAAAATGTTGTACTTTATAATCTTTGAAAAACACTTCATTTAAACATATAAATGATAATTCATCACCTAGCTGCCTCTTTATTATCACAGTGTTTACCCTTTATCATCTCTCTCAGCCCCCCTTCACACTTTTGCCTCTTCTTGTGTGTCTCTACAGCCATCCAAACGCCTCCTCTTTATGTGTGTCCAGCCAGCCCTTCTGTCCTCTCCTTGTATAGCCAGCCAGCCTTCTGATTTTTAGGACGGTCAATCTGAACATACCTTGACTGTTGGGGCTGGACAGCAGAGCTCAAGGGCCCCTAGACTTGTGTCGCCACAGGCACCTGCCCATTGTTCCCAGAGGAAAAGATAGCCCTGCTTATTATACAGGTTATGTTATATGAAATACCCGTCTAAAATGACTATTGTCTCAGAAGAACTTTTCCTACGCAAATATTATTCTGTTGTCTTGTGATAATCTTGTTAGTGACTAAGATTTGTGTGTAAACATCCACACTGAACGATCCCTCGCAGATCTCCATTAACAAGGGCTCAGAAGTAACCTTAACAGCATGCAAGTGTACGCAGGATATTCATGCATGCTAGTTTACACACCAATCCTGCTTCAGCCCCACAATGCTTCATTTCAAATTACATTGTGTTACCTTTATAAAGATATATACACGTATTGCGGTGTGGTTCACCACTTTAAAATGGCTTCTTTGCAAAAAACCACTTCCCAACAGTAAAGCAGCAACGGAGATGTAATCGCGAAGCATCTTCGTGATATAAGCCTTGTGAGAGCAACTTACAAAAATGCCAACAGCAACAGGTAAGTTAACCATTCCCTTACCCTAACCCTTAACCTAGCCTTCCCCATTTAGAAGCCTAACCTTAACCCTCCCTGTCCCACGGCCCACAGTGCATCCAGAAAGTATTCACAGTGCTTCACTTTTTCCACATTTTGTTATGTTACAGCCTTATTCCAAAATGGAATAAATTCCATTTTTCCCTCAAAATTCTACACACAATATCCCATAATGGCAACGTAATAACGTTTCTGGGAGATTTTTGCTAATTTAAAATTGAGCTCTGGTGCATCCTGTTTCCACTGATCATCCTCGAAATGTTCCTACAGCTTAAATGTAGTCCACCTGTGGTAAATTATGTTGATTTGGAAAGGCGCACACACATGTATATATAAGGTCCCACACTTGACAGTGCATGTCAGAGCATGAATTCAAAGGAATTGTCTGTAGACCTCTGAGACAGGATTGTCTCGAGGCACAAATCTGGGGATGGGTACAGAAAAATATATGCTACTTTGAAGGTCCCAATGAGCACAGTGGCCTCCATTATCCATAAATGGAAGAAGTTCGGATTCACCAGGACTCTTCCTAGAGCTTGTCGGCTGTCTAAACTGAGCGATCGGAGGAGAAGGGCCCTAGTCAGGGAGGTGATCAAGAACCCGATGGTCACTGTGTCAAAGCTACAGCATTCCCCTGTGGAGAGAGGAGAACCTACCAGAATGACAACCTTCCAGAATGACAACCATGCAGCAATCCACCAATCAGGCCTGTATGGTAGAGTGGCCAGACGGAAGCCACTTCTTAGTGAAGTGCACATGGCAGCCCATCTGGAGTTTGCCAAAATGCACCTGAAGGACTCTCTGACCATAAGAAACAAAATTCTCTGGTCTGATGAGACAATGATTAAACTCTTCGGCGTGAATGTCAGGCATTATGTTTGGAGGAAACCAGGCACCGCTCATCACCAGGCCAATACCATCCCTACAGTGAAGCATGGTGGTGGCAGCATCATGCTGTAGGGATGTTTTTCAGCGACAGGAACTTGGAGACTAGTCAGGATAGAGGGAAGGATGAATGCAGCAATGTACAGAGACGTCCTGGATGAAAACATGCTCCAGAGCACTCTTGACCTCAGACTGGAGCGACGGTTCATATTTTGTGCACTGACGCTTAACATCCAACCCGATGAAACTTGAAAGGTTCTGCAAAGAGGAATGGGCGAAACTGTCCAAAGTTAGGTGTGCCAAGCTTGTGACATCGTATTCAAAAAGACTTGAGGCTGCAATTGCTGCCAAAGGTGCATCAACAAAGTATTGAGCAAAGGCTGTGAATGCTTATGTTCATGTAAGTTCTTGATTTTTTTATTTTTAATAAATGTAAAAAAAATCCCCCAAAAACTTTTTCATGTTGTCATTATTGTGTGTAAAATTTTGAGGGAAAAAATTATTTTATTCCATTTTGGAATAAGCCGTAACATAACAGAATGTGGAAAAAGTGAAGCGCTGTGAATACTTTCCGGATGTACTGTAACTCTAAACTTCCACTTGTAGCAGCATAGCCCTAAGCCTCCCCCTTCTAACTGCCTAACCTTAACACTTCATTTCCTGCAGCCTAACCCTAAC
>WWET01002221.1:211730-237978 GCA_011038615.1 Limnodynastes dumerilii
TTAAGTTCTTATTTTAAGAAGATTCTTAAGTGTGAATCAGGTCCTTAATTACAAGCTCCTTCTTAAGTCTGGATCCAGCCCATAGACAGTATATTGAACAGTGGTTCAACATCTCTAACCTTTTTTTTTTTTATCCCCTGTGTTGGCCCTGAGAATATCTCCTTTAACTCTTTGCCGTTTGCCTTTGGTGACTAGGGTCATAATGTTGCGATATCCTTCAATGAGGTTGCTTGATTATACGTCACATAGAGTAAGCCTGGTTGCAATTTTCACCCTGCAGCCTTCTCTGCTCTGACCAAGGAATAACATAGGACACCTTGAGCTTTTCCCCAGATTTTTGCCTTGGCTTTTATTGAGTCTGATAAACATAAAATAAATGTTTTAAATATGTTTTTTTAACTTCCATTTCTATTTATTTTTTATGTAGGTTCACCAAAGTGGCTCTGGTTGGTCACCAGTTGTAAGTATCTGTTGAAATAAATTCATAGCTCCAGGGATTTTCAGGTTTTATTACAGCAATAACGGAAAAAATAACCATAGTGAAGCTGTATGAAATAACAGGTACACCTAGAAAATGACCAGTGCTGTATTGTACCTCTCTGAAAGAAAAACAATTACTCTATTGATGTGGGTAGAAACACATGAACAAAGTTTAGCTTACAAATACATTTTAATCAAATAAAGCAAATCCGCATTTAAATTATTACAAGCTATGCACGAAGCAAAAAGTGCATTGCACGCAAGAGTCTAAATACAAATCTGCAATACATTCAGTACTTAATCCAGTAATTGGCTTTGATCAATCAACTTTCATATAATCCACTATATCCAGGCAACTGCACCACTAACCACTCCCCTTGCAGGTCCATGTGTCTGATTGCCGAAGCCTTCCTTAAGTTTTCCGACTGTGTGAATGTAAAATGGCAGCAGTTTAGCAATGCATTGACACACCTTTACTGTACATTGTAGTAACAAGTCACTTCCATTTGTGAGCACAACCCGATCTTTCTGTCAAAAGCTGTCATTATGATTGCTCTTAATTCTGGATGGAACCAACGCGCACTGTTTAGAAAGAACGTGTGTGTGTGTGTGTGTGATTATATAACTGCCATTAACAGAATAACGTTCTTCCAGCTGTGAGGTTCACTATGGAAGGTGTGGCAACCAGTAGACTCTTAGGCTGGGTACACACTATAAAAACAGAAAACGATCTGCAGATTCTACACACGTTTATCGGGCGATCCTGCAGCTGTACACACTGGGACGATTTGCAGCCAGATCGTTCCCAGAAGTCCTTTCCTAAACAATCCCGCGTTGTCCCAGACGATCCTGCCAACGCAGAAGAGGCAGGACTATCGTTTGAGATGCATCGTTGGTAAGTACACACTCCTAAAATACCACAGATTATAACATCATTGTGATCTGTGATTTTTTAGGAGCTGCCAACAATCAAAATCAAACGATGCAGGGCAGAATATGACGATCCTCTGCATCATTTGACAATACACACTCAAATGATTTCAGAGCTATCTGACGATTATCCTGTGATTTAAAGGATAATCGTCCGATTTCTCTCCAGTGTGTACCCAGCTTTAACTCCTTCTTTCAGTGTGAAATCGTTAGCACTTAGATGTGGCCTTATGGAGGTGTAAATTTTCAGAGCTAAACATCCAACTCCAATGAGACTGCAAAATGCTCACGATGGGCTGTACTCACACCTAAGAAGCTTCAGCTTCTTAAGTGTAGATTACCATGCGTAGTTGGTCGTTTATGCAATCTACGTACTAGTTAGGCGCATAGATTGCCTTGCTCGGAGTAGTTTAGTTAGAAAGAAGCTTCCTAATGCCGCTTCAGGGAGGATTTAGTTAGAAGTGGGAGGGCGAAGGTGTGTAGATTAACAGAGCGGGAAAAGGCGTTGTCCATGTGTACTTATCTTCTTAAGAAGGAAACTACGCACGGTAAGATAAGGTAGCCCCATGGCACTCTTACCTAAAAATGGGGGGAAGGTTAGGAGCTGCACCGGTGTGTTAGGTGCGGATATGTTTAATATAATATAATATAAAATTATTTTCTGTATAGAAAGTTTGTGTAATATGTTCATTAAAAACGATGCTTTTCAAATATTTGTTAATAAAATGCCAGTCTTCGGGACCAGGGGCTTTTATATCTTATGATTGGGATTCAAAGCAGACTGTAAAGACAGTATTTATTAGTGGAAACACTGTTCTGAAAATCCAGTCTTTCTTCCTGACTAGTTCATTAAATTCATGTTGCAGCTTTGCATTGTATTTTAGCCTTTTGATATTTTATACTGACTGAGGTCAGGTGATTGATGCAGCCTGTTTCAGACAATAGTGTCTGGTTTACAGGCAGGTATTGAAGTCTGTATTTCTCCAGATAGTTGTTCTGAGACAGCCGTTTCTATAACTAATTACATTAGAAGCTGTTGGGCATCTGCTCATTGCTAACCTGTGCAGGCTTGTAACGGATTTATATGGAGGATGATCCTTTTAATTGAATAAGGTTCCATGTAACTGTGCACTATAAAGTATTTTCCCATGGTTGTGTTTCAGTACGTGGAAGACAATCTGGCTGTGATGTCTGTTGGTTTTTTGCTTGGCAGTCCTGATGATGCAGTCATATGGAGGGGACCTAAAAAAAATGGTAATTATTCTATATGGCTCATATTTAAAGTGGCCATTTTGTTTTTATTTTATTTATTTATAAAGAAACTAATGCTTGTGAATTGTGCATGAGATGTATGTAAATACAAGTGAATATTGTGCATATGTTTACTCTTCTAGGTATGATCAAGCAGTTTTTGAGAGATGTAGACTGGGGAGAAGTGGATTATCTGATAGTAGATACGCCCCCTGGAACTTCGGATGAACATCTGTCAGTAGTACAGTATCTTACTGCAGCTAACATCACTGGTGCTGTAATCATTACTACACCTCAGGTAATATATCTAATAGTGTCATGTCCTCTGCTCTCTAATGGATCAATATTTCATTTGTTAGACTGGAGTACATACTAATAATCCATGATTATCCATGCCTTGCAAATATTATCTGGAATTATATTTGCCAGTATACTTTACTTGATCTTTATATAATTATTATTTGTTTTATTAACAGGAAGTATCACTGCAGGATGTCCGAAAAGAAATAAATTTTTGCCACAAAGTGAAATTGCCAATTATAGGGATTGTAGAAAATATGAGTGGTTTTATATGCCCAAAATGCAAGGTTAGTGTTTAGAAATGTAATGTGAAAATACAGTATGAAAAAACAAGACTGGAAGCATTAAAGAAAAAGTGAATATACGTTCTGCTTTCACGCATTTCAGACAAAAATCAGTCACTTGATCATCAAGGTTATACAGTACATTTCATATTTTATATTTATAGCAATGGATTTCCAATGCATTCTAAACAGTTTTTATAAACTCTACTTAAAAATTCAACATATTGTCTTATGATCCACTTATCTTCCTACAAGCTCTTTTGCCATTTATCACTAGATAATTCTCTTATGTTGCCCATATTTTATACGATTATTCGGCAAGCCAATAAAAACTTTGATGATTGGGTAAATCAAGCATGCATGGTCTACCCAATCAGTGCCTATTTTTAGACCTTTTATTAGTGTTCCTACACGATGATTGGAGCAGTCATTTGTCAGAAGGATCTGCATGGTTATCATGCTGTGTATAATGAAGAAAGTCATGAATGTAGAGTAAGTATTATATCATTTGAGACTAAAAATATTCACAGGTAGATGTTAAATACAGAATTCCCAAATTGATGGGACAGATTTCAATTGCAACCTTGTGTAAAGGGGTTAACCTGAATAGCCCACATAGTGGTAGCATAAAACTATGCCTAACATCTGCATTTCATTTTCTAATGAGAGGCATACAAAAAATATATTTGTGTCAGCTTGCCTTTAAGAATCCCTTTTTCCAATATTTATTACAGTACATTTATCTTTGGTGAGCTGCCAGAACATTTACATATATTTTAATATAAAGAAAGAAGTTACTTTGCAAAGTTACAATGTTTAATCCAAATCTGAAACTGTTTAACAGCTTAAAGTGCTACAACCTGTAAGCAGTTTGGATATGTATACAATTATGAGCCACATGTGAAACACTTAAAGTGCAGAGTGCACAATCCCTCAATTCTGACCTGAGCCTTTGCCATACATGTTTCTAATAGTTGGGGTAAGCCAACATATAGCCAACCAAAACACTGACAGCACATGCAGTGATGTCAGGATCTTGAAAGAAATGGGGTCAGGTCATTCTATATTCAGCTGTAATATCTACGACAAAAGCTGTGAAATAAAATATATTGCATTTCTTTATTGTAGAACGAGTCGCAAATTTTCCCTCCAACTACCGGAGGAGCAGAGAAAATGTGCAGAGATCTCAACATTCCACTGTTGGGCAAGGTCCCCTTGGACCCAAATATAGGTAAGTTACAAGTTGTGCCACATTCCATGTGCATAATAGAAGAAGAAGACTGCATATCGTATCACTCAACCCTAGGCTAAGATCAGCAGATCATCATAATTATCACTGACATTTACAGTGTAAAAGCTGTAGGGAAGTGTTTTGCAGTGCTAGGTCTTTTAAATAAGGCATCGGTAGCTAGATTAAGATGTACTGGTTGATAAGGATAGTAACAATAGTAACAAAAAATGAAGACTAACTACCTGGTATATAATACTCTGCATATACTGTGTATTTACTGAGTCTGCAAGTAGTGGGATTTGTCTCTTCATCATTAATAGAAGTGCAGTTTTGTAATTGTATCTGCCTTTACCATGACTGTCTGCTAAGCTGGATGTTCTTGGAAGCCAAACTACAGTTGGACCAACTACACATATCTGGCCTAAGTTTCCTTACAATTGGCATTCTCCTTTTGTTTCCATTATATCAGGATATTAGACAGAGTTTGAACACAAAATGGCTCAGAGGAAAGAATAGAAATTGCAGATTGCTCCAACTATTTTTCTTTTCAGAATTTACTCGTGAAAATTCTATGAATTAGCCTTCATGCTTCATGCTTGCAATCAGAGTGCCCTACCCCAGAGTCCTCTGGGAAGAGACATAGCCACATTCACTTCCAGATATAACTGAGACGTTTATTACAAAAAAATAAAACAAAGACTTTGTCAAATGTTTGTGAGGTAGTTGAATTGAGTTGTATTTACTAGTAACTTGTGCCTGACAGCACTGAGGTCATGTGTTTGATTTCTGGACTAGGCTTTAACTCTGTTGAGTTTACATGCTCTCTGCATGGGTTTCCTCCCACACGCCAAAAACATGCTGGTTAATTGGCTGCTGACTACATTTACTGTAGTTTAAGTCTTCGAGTCCTTCCAGGAAGAAAAGGTGCCATAAGGTCTCCACCAAAACTTCAGTGGTGCTTCTTTAATCCAGGACCTTCAGATCACTAAAAGGGGATCCATATGTGGTGTCTGTCACTAAAGACATGGCCAACACAAGCAGAAAAAAAAGTGTCAATAAGGACTAGTGGTCACATAGAGACATGCCACACAATCATTTTGTCCTTCATTTTTCTACTTATAAATAAATAAAAAGCTGTTGTGAATTTGGAGATCATTGTATGTGAGCACAGATAGGTGTTTATTAGGTGTTTATTACTGCAGCTACGCCACCAGCCAACAAAACCTGCCTGGCTATAAATGGACCAGATCCAGAACTAATAATGTCAGGGGACTTATCAAAGTCATTTGCATAAGTCCCCTGACGCGTAACATCGGTACATGTGCGCACCAGATGTATGTTACTCAAGCATAGCTTCAGTACGAAATGGCCGTCTCTATTGTGACAGCAGGGAGCTAGAGATACAAAGCAAATTTTGCTTTGCATTTAGTCTGTTATTTTATTAAAATGTGTAAATTAGGTGTTTACAATATAATACAGAGATAAGTCATTTTATCTTTATTTAAAGGAAAGAGCTGTGACACGGGCAAGTCTTTTTTCATGGAAATCCCAGATTCACCTGCAACATTATCCTACAGAGCAGTAATTCAGAGTAAGTAGAAAAATGAGAGCCTCTTTTGACCAGTTATAAGTAAACGTGAATGATGGAAAGAACACGTCTGCATTTTATTTCAGCAACCATAGCACCACACTTGTTATAGCTTATGGAAAGTATGACGCACCATCTATTTCGGGGGTTCTCGGGTACCAGTAACCGTGCATGATTTCCAGGTCTACTCGCTGAAGCACAGGTGTCTTCATTACTGGCTGACTTATGTGAAAAGATCCTCAGGTAGTACTCTTTGTATCACCATGGAGAACATGCACAGTTCGTGGTACCTGAGGACGGTGGTTGAAAACCCCTTTTCCTTTTGTATATAGCTGAATTTAAACCATTTCTCTTTAAAACCTGCAGATTTCTACTATATTGTATCTTTTACTAAGCCCTTGTGTGCATTTTCCCAGTTCCCAAAAGCAACCATTAGGCTTTGTGCTGGAGTGAGAGCTGAGTAGAGATGATGTGGTAGAGTGTGAGGACAAGAAATTACACCCTACTCAGATTGCAGTAACAGTCTGAATAGGGCAGATTTGCTCTTACCTGTTAAAAAAAAAAAAAAAAAGGGTTTTTTATTCGCTGTAAAAATCTGTGTGCGTTTCATACGACCACATAAACTAATGTACGTCTTCCCTATATACATGTGTCTATGAATAACTGTCTGCATTCGAATTGGCATCATTGCAACCACAACCAAAAACAACAAATTACCTCAGATTTGCATGGAGTGTTCAGCACAATCACCTTTTGCTGTGATCATATTTGAATGAAAAAAGAATTCTTAAAATTTAGATTTTTTCTAATGTTTTCTTTTTTTTTTCTCTACAGAAATTGAAGAATTTTGTGCTAAGAAACATTAAAGATCACGGATTTTATTATATGTATTGTACAAAATAATTTTACCAATTGCCAGATATGTTTTGATCTAGAAGTTTTTGGATTGTACAGTTTCAAAATAAACACTGTTTAATGATTACACAAACACTGCGTTTAATCCTTTGCAGCCTGGTTATTAAATGTATATTGTCTTTATTTTTTTTTATTTGCCCTTAATGTAAGATCATTTTGAAATTTTGCTACAGTGCTCAAAATTGTCGACTCCATTGGTCGGAGGTGGTAAGCAAGAGTTGGTTAAGAAATTAAAGTTCTATATTACTATTTTGCAACTCTGAATAATGGTCCCCTTTGTGATCCTCTCTTTAATCTAGATTGTTCCCTCAACTCCAATCATTACCGAGATGTCGTGTGATTTGCATAAAATTATCTTCGACAGGCGGGCAACCTTATTAGATGTTGAATTGGGGAACACAGGTTTATATCCAAATAGAAACATTACCTTGATAGTCTTGACCCCACGTATTTGACACTGGGTTGGGTCTATACCACAACGTATAACCTAATTATCTTTTACTTTAATCACATACTCTTATACAACAATTAACAAAGTATACTTTGAAGCAGCATGTGGAGCTTACTTTGCATTATCCCAATATCAAAAATAAGGAAATAAATGATATCTTAATCTTTGGAGACCTAGACAAGGTGCTACCTAAATCCAATATTGGCACAAATACTTATGAGAAGAGAACAAAGAAGGACTTGCTGATGCACACCTATGCCCTTGAAACTGAATTTAAAATAATGCTATATAGCTTCATTAATGACCAATTTTAGAAAAATACAAAAAATTAAAAAAAACCTTACAAAAATTGTGAGACAAATTACCAGTGAATTAAAAAAAAGAGGAAAAACTCTCCAACTCACAAGTGATTGAAAATTTAGGATTCCACCAAATTCTTTAAAACCCTATAAATTGATTTTACCATAAAAATGAACTCTCAATTCAGATTTACAGAAGGGTATTTTTCAATAGTCAATAGGAATAGCCAAAACTTAATGTGGTATTAGTCCACTGTTATTACATTTCTAGTTGCTATATTACCCTAGAGATTGCTGCAGAGGTAATCTCATAACGGAACTTATTTGTATACTTGAATATTTCAAGACTACTATCACCAGTTTTCTATAAGCTATTGCTCTTATCACAAGCGCTGTATTGATATCCACAACCCTTAAAGTAAATGGTGTCAGATAAGTGTCGAAATCCAAATACAGTATATTAGTCGTGTGAACTTATTCAGGTCAGTTATTAATTCAAACCCACCACGTTAAGACCCAAATAGGCAGTGGTGTTATTTATGATTTTGTGTAAGAACAATTGTAAAACGCATGTCTGCGTTATCTTTCCGCCCACGGGGATTGCAGTATTAATAAACACATTACCAACACGTAGGAACAACTGACCTTAGCCGCTGTAGTGCATCAGAAGCATAGAATGCCCCCAATCGTGATCTTTTTTAGCAGCACTAGTAAAATCACTAACATCAATGCACTAAATGCAATGGCTTTTAATATCATAGTTTGCATTGGTGGCATAAATTTAACTACTGCTTGATTTGAATGGGCCTCTGAATATTACCATACTATATTGAGTATTTTGAACACGCTGACCCGAATTAAAGGCATAAATCTCATTATTATTATTTGGTACTTAAAATGCCATAATATCTTGCCATCACATAAGATTATTTATTGTTTAATAAATCTATACACTTATCGGGCCGTATCCATACATAATACTTGACTCTATGCTAATTTATGGAATTTGTATCTACAAAACTGCATGCAGGAGAGCAGGGCACTCTAATGATGGATCCGCGAACAGGACTCTACCTTAGCTAAACTCTTACGTTCAATCCAGTATTCTGCACAATGGAGATGCATGTGGAATACTGGATTGTACATAAAGGCTTAGCCAAGGCTACAAACCATGCTAAAGCCTGTTTTCAGCTATGGAACAAGTGACCTCAGGTAGGACAAACATTTGTTTATAAAACATGCCATTTATTAAACAGTAAGGGTAACTCATATGACTGTAAACTATAAGGCACTAGCATGAACAGAAGTCTGTATTGTCATTTTTTGCACATAAGAGACTGGTAGCTGCGATCTTCTCTTTACAGGGTCTAGAAGAGAAACAAAATTGGAGACTTTAAAATACATTTTAATTACTTATAAGTCATTATAACACTGTATTCTATGCCCAAAATCAAAGCAGATCACTAAAATCCTCTAGTCAGCAAAGTATCAGCAGGCTGATTTGCTTATATGGCAAAAATGTTGACCCTGATCCAGAGCCGTGCTTCCGTCTTTTTATTTTTTTTAGACGTAAGCGCAGCAAAAATTTGCACCGCGCTGCAGAAAATTTAAAAGTTGCAAAAAATTTAAAAGTAAACAAAACACGCAACACCCCCCCCCTAAAAAAAACTCATTACCCCTAAAAAATCATGCACTTCTGAATAGTAGGTTTTAGCGGATCCGCCTTGCGCATCCCCTAAAACCCTGGATCAGGGCCATTATCTACAAGCTAATTTAATTGACTAACCATAGATTACAAACCACCATTAACCAGTGACAGTCAGGGCTTCTACTAGAGATGATTTCTCCAATTAGGATTGTGCACTTCACTGATTAAAGACTGGTGGCAAGTACATCAGCGTTATTAAGCAGTCTTTCACTTGGCTGGACAGATTTTATACGGTTGCAGTCCCCAGTTAGAAAGTTTGTTTCCGAAATAGAGACATCCGAAAGTTCCTTGTCGGATGTCCCTATTTCAGATACCCCCCCAATTTAGAATTTATCAGAAGGGGCAAGTATTCCAATACTCAACCATTCCGTGTCAGAAACGCTGCCGCTACCACAGGACCCGCACCACGGGAAAGGTGAGTAACCTCTCCAGGGTTAGGGTCAGGCTGCGGGAAGGAAGGGGAGGGTTAGAGTTAGAATTTGAGGCATATGCAATCGAAATCCCAGCCAGTTCGAGGAAAAAGAAAAAACTTTCGGAAGTTTTCAAGTTGCTCTATATACTCATGATTCTCTTGTTACAGGATGGTCACATTTAATTAGACACTTGTATGGGTGTAACAAAACACCAGAAGGTGCTCACATATGTTGTTTTTATGTTTTGGCCAGACAACATGCAGGAGGAACCAGGCCCCATACAAATATATAAGCAAGGGCCAGAATAAGATACTGTAGCCTACAGAAGCCAGAGCAGTAAAGCTTCAGCTAGGCCGTGTATTGATCACTTGGAGAGGCGTTAGTTCTACCATTGCCAATATCACTCCTGCTAAGCAATCACAAGCCCCCCATACAACTATAACATATTGGCCCATATTCAGAGTACCACACGTATAACATATACGTCCGGTGTTTAGCGATTTTTACTACTGCGCGTGCGTAGAAAATATTTACCGTGATCTACGTATCTTTTTCTTACGTAGATTGCGTAAATGCGGTCTGAAAGAACCCAAAGAAAATCGCTAAACACCGGACGTATACGTTATACGTCTGGTACTTTGGATACGGGCCTTTATTACTATGATGCTTTGTATTGGCTGAATGTAGCAGGGGGGAAAGTTATTTGCAATGTGAAAAGGGATTTATAGCAGCATCTAGAGGGTGGTATTAAAAATATAAAGGCTTGGGGGGTACACACTCAGGGGCACATCTTACCCTAATAATACAAAGCCATTTTTTATTCTAAAAAGCATAAAATAAATCTTCACCAGCAGAGGGCTGGCAGAGACAAGGTTCTTTCTGTATATAGGATTTCTTATGCATTTACTGCAGGTACAGTAGTGCATTAATCACTGCAATGTTAGGCTCAACATTGAACAATGAAAAATGTCATTAAGTCAGTCCACCAGACTTTGGACAAAATCCAGACTTCTGTAAAGGAAGGGTTTACGACAGCGGACAGGATATGAACGCTGTGTACACAAGGGGGAAGGCATGTAAATAGTACAGTAATGGCTTCAGTCTGTATGTAATATGCCCCCATTTTATGCAGTGACTGTGTGGAAATATTAAAGGTAGAGTCCTGCTATTGTAGCATCCTTGTGTGCATTGGAAGTGGCCTTCCCTTGTCCGCACAGGATTTAGGATACAGCTTCGGAACGCTGCTGCCTCTGTGCTCAAAGATCTGAGTGCAGAGGAGGTCTGGATCCAGTCCTATATTAATATAAGACACACATGTAGGCTAAACACATCATTACTTCAGCAGACATATGGAAACACTATGGTGAAAAGCCATATAACTGAGCTTTGATGATATGTTTACACTTTGACGAGTGTGCCACTAAATATTTTTCTCTCTCTGCCTACACCTCAAAGATATCCATTTCACACAGAGTGGTTCTAGAGATTACAGTGTAAATGTGGAGGCAGGCCAGACCACTGAATTTGTAAACAAATCCTATCCACAGTACACAGTGCCATCTAGTGGTCGGAATTGCTGGGAAATTGTAAATACAAGACAACCTCAGTAATAGAGGTTTTATAATGTGTAACCTGAACACCCCTAGGAAACATCTTTTTTTAGATAGATAGTGGAAGGGAAATTATACTGTATCACTAGGATGCAATGTCTGACGTTTAGATGACATTTTGTTATTAGGAAGTTTTAAACTTCCAAGAGGAAACAAACTTGCTCTGAAGGTGAATGTCACATAGATAAAGCATAATAAAAATAACAGCTCACAACTGTATCAGATCAATTCCATGAACTCTGTATATTGTTTATTTATGATATTTATATGAAGCCAATGTAGGTCATTCATTCATATATACTTTATGGGACATTTTAGTTTTAGGGCAGTGAAATTTAATGACAGACCTGCATAAATGACACTAACACTGCTTTTATAAAAAGTGTTCTACTCGATTTATAGATAATGAATAAGGCTTTCTAATATACAGCATCAACAGTATGACTTCTATGAACATTTTCATGTTTTAATCAGCGAGTACAAAACATTAGTAAAATAAGACCAGATCCAGACTTCCTCAAAGGGTGTGTTTTCAGAAAACGCATTTTGCGAAAGCACATGCATGCGCCGCATACTGGTAGCGTTTCCGATGTCATTGTATGGACGGCTTGTGCGCTACGTGGGAGGGGGAGGTATACTTCTAGTACAGGGAGGGCATGCAAAACGGTCTCTATACTATACAGACTTCTGCACCAACTCCATTTTAAGGTTTAAGGTAGGGGTTTAGGTTGAGTAAGTCTGTGTGAGTGCAAGGAGGTCCATACGGAAGCCTGGATCCGGTCCATAGCTAGGGACCGGATCCAGATTTAAGATCGTCAGGTGATTTAAGCACGCAAGGTGCATGCGCCCTCCAGATGTTACGCTAGGATTACTATAGTAATCCTAGCGTTTAAACAATCGGACGGAATTTTGTTCCGTCCGAGTCCATTTGCATGCAAATGGGATGTGCTTCCCATCCGCCCGTTAAAGCGGGCGGGGGGAAGCATGTAAAGTGTACAGTGTGGGAGGGGGCTCCCACACTGTAGCGGATCAGCGGTCGTACGGACCGCTGATCCGCCCATCGCAGTTAAGGCAGGCTTATGGCAGCGTAAGCTGTCAGAGGGGAGTGACAGGGGGTGTGCACTCCCCTCTGTCTCGCGTAATTTCGGAAAACGCGAGGGTCTGGATCCGGTCCAAGATAATGTTATTTAGGGTGACCAAGGCCAATTAAATTTTCAAGGGGAATTATATTTTTCTGGATGTCCTCAGTGGTGTCACAAAAGGAGTTTAGACCAAGCCAGGTGACAGACTATCAGAGGGGTGATGTTGCCTGAATAATTGCTGAATATACACTTTAAAAGTGCTATTTGCATCTAGAAGAGAGCACTACACTGACACTGTAAATCCGTAAACTGTAAAACTGAAATGACATTTTGTTATAAAGAAGTATTAAACTTCCAAGAGGAAACAAACTTGCACTGAAGGTGAATGTCACATAGATAATGCATAATGTCAGCACTCCCATAGATAGAAATCACAAGAAAACCAGACACCTGTACTACACACTGTGACAGGACACACAGACATCCAGCCAGTGCTGACACCTATACTACACACTGTGACAGGACACAAAGACATCCAGCCAGTACTGACCCCTATACTACACACTGTGACAGGACACAAAGAAAGCTGTTAACTCTCTTGATCCGGGACACTTTTATGCACAAAAGCAGAACAGAGAATGGAGATCAGAGAAATCAATCTATATAAACAGAGAGCAGAAGAAATGAGGGCAATGATCTGCACAGCGAGTCCTCTAATAAGAGGAAACAAACTTTTCTCACTGACTATTTGAATAGATATTAGTCTTTTACTTGAATGATTTCACCAATATTAGTGAAATGATTCAATATACGATCATACCATGGCTGTGTATTTCAACTGAGTTCTAGATCACACTTTTGGCTTTATGTTGGAGATATTATTACATATGTTTACTGCACTATCCTTGGAACGTTGCTTGTGACACTAGTAACAGGAAGCAAAAATTCACCTCACTGACTATATAAATGATTACAGACTCACTTGAATGATCTGTAATACACTCTATTTGAACTGAGTGGTAGATTAATTTCTTGACTTTGTGCTGGACTATCAACTACATTTGGTATATTTCCAGGATTCTCTGGTATGAAGGGGAAAGGTACGCCATGAGTTACCACACCGGGTGACACCAACCCAAATATTCTATATACACATAAAGCGACTTGATACAAATCAATAACATATAGTCATTACCCGCTGGAAGAGCTGCTGAGACAGGAATCTTGAAGCCGCCCTCCCCACATTCTGTTGGCCGCCGGTTTTACAATGGATATAGCCATACAGATTTGCAGACTGAAGGGATATTCCAGCAATCTCTAGGGCCTGTATTCACAGAAATATGAAAACCTCATTAATTACACACATCCTTCTTTCATTTTTTACGCATTTACTAGTGTGGCATGTTAACTAATCAGTAACAAAGCACAAGGTGCAGCAATAGGAAGGAACCAGTCATTTTCTATCTGCACTGCACTGAAGGTAACTACGTAACTAGGTTACTACTGGATGTCTCATATTAATTGCCCCTTTGCCATGTGAACATGCCTTGTGCTTGTTAAAAAAAAGTAATTTTAAAGGGGTCTTAGAATGCAGTTGTTCAGAGATCAGAGCAAACAACCACTTATCCAGGATCCTTATTTATTCTACACAAAAGGCAACTGTATCTGCTGGCTCATGTGATCAAAAAACAATAAGTTACAGACACAGATTAAGGCACTGTGTTAACCTCTGGTCAGGGCCTTATCTGTCTGATATTTAAAATTTAAGTGGACAAATACCTGATTTATATTACCATGCATTATAAAGAAAGCTCATTTATCTGAATTATCAGTAAGACAATGTGACATACTAAAAAAAAAACATATAAATAGTATTTTAATACTTGGTTATTTTGGTGCTATGTGTGATTGCTCCTCCTATAAGAAGGGTCAGTTCAGAGAGAAGTGCTTATGTTGTACTATATATAAAATACTTATGCACTCAATAATGATTGTCCACAGACCCAAAACCATATTTTTTGGAATGAGAATAACTCACCAGCCATTTTAACTTCAAAGAAAACAATGTGCTGAAGAAGAATATTGTCCAGATTATGGGGCAAATAATTAAACCCAACCAGAAGATTCGCGCTTCAACCTCTGTCGATGTACAGTGATTTGGTGTAACCTAAAAAATATGGGGCAAAAGTTTCTTTAATAAAAATAAAAAAAAAGAATGAGAAAATCAGAATAATGATGTATTTACTTCAGGTGCTGCCACAGCTAAGCTGCGGGAAAGATAAAGTAAAGATGTTGCAATCAGATTCTAGATTACATTTTCTAGTATGTAATAGAAAAGGGAGAGCTATAACCTGATTGGTTGCTATGGGCTCTTTTCCTTTCCCCGCAGCTTAGTAAATCTGGCCCCTAGAGTCTGATTTAGAGTTGCATTTACACCATTTTTTTAGGTGTAAGTGTAGACATGAGCAATACCATGTTGAACTGCTAGGGGAGGTAGATTTAACATTTCAAAGCAGAATTAGAATTGAGAAGTGAAGTTTCCTAGCACAACTATCATCTACAAATGAAACATAAAGCTATGCAAGTATGTGAGTCCTATGTACAAGAGTTAAGTACTTTACCTGCATGCAAAAGAATTCAAACCCATTAGCATCCCTTACGTTGCAAAATGGTTTAGCAGAGATTTAAACTTGCACCTATTTTGCCCTTACTCCCAAACTCTGAATCAGCCCCTTAAAGTCCATCTTTATTATATGATTTTGTTCAGTGAAACGCTCCAATAGCCTGCCATAAATTAATTTTAGTATAAAACTCTGTTGAAAATGGAAAGAAGAAATATTTCTGTAAAGCAGATTATAACGGCATTTCACCATATAAATGGGTTTGAAATGACCAACCACCATTTTCTGTGTTTGTGTGTTCAAGTATGTAGGACACTGATCCCACTTAATGCGTTGGCGTGCCTATATTATACATTGCAATACCAGGTTACAGCCAATTACAATTGCAACCAGACCCCTGTGTTGGATGCTCCAATCAGATAGCACACATGTAAGCTCATGTGCAGATCTCACAAGATTCAGAACGCATAGATTAGGGGAAAATCAGAACTGAGGCTCCAGTTTGATTTAGATTCCCTTCCTGTAAAACAACTGATACAAAACATTTGTTTCTTTGATTTTCTTTTTGAGGTTTGTTTTTTTTGAGTTGGTGGTGGGGGTCTTTTATTTTAACATTTCTACTGAACCCCTTATGTATTTGCACTTTCAGGATATACTCCAAGCCAAAATAAAAAAAGACATGTAAAAATAATAATGAATGAAGAGTTCATTCTCTGATAACGGAGGAGATGGCCTCCTACCGGATTTTACTTATTTTACTTGACAGATAGTGAGAAGAGAATAAATGAATGCATAGCCTGCCAGTATTTTTATTTCAAGTCCGAGATACGTTTTTCTACAGTCTTAGTTCAACCCTCCCAATGATTGTAGTTACAGGACACAGTCACTTTAGAAATACTATCTACCTTTTTGGCTTCGAAAATCCATTGACTTTTCCCATCTTCATCAATCTGGTTCCACCAACGTAAACCAACCAAAAGTCTTCCAGTGACATTCTGAGGACAAGAACAGATTAATTTAACATGCTCTTACACTGAAATCCCAAAATATTGTTCATAAATAATTATGTAGAATTTCATATAAACTTATATACATGACATACAGGCAATGGGGCTGACCTTTTTTTTTTAGGTGCAAGTGTACAACTCGGCTAAACCATTTTTCAAAGTAAGGGGTGTCAATTAGTTTAAAATTTTTTTGCATGCAGGGAAAATGTATTACTTTTACACAAAGAACTAAAATACTGCATACCTTTATGTTTATTCTATAAAATAGTGTTAAGCTAAGAAACTTCACCTCCTAATTTTAATTCTGGTTTTACAATTTAAAGCTGCCTCCCCTTGCAATTCAACATGGTATTGCTCAGGTCTACACTTGCACCTTAAAAAAGGTAGAAGTGCAACTCTGAATAAGCCCCAATGTCTCTCTGTGAAATGATCTGGTTAAAACCATTTAAGAACTTGCTTGATGGTTAGGATTTTTCCCCATCTTGAATGTAAATAGTAGAAGCCTTTTATTACATCAGCAGAAAAAAGTTTCCTTAGATCTTCTACGGGTTTTACATTTAATATACAAAGATTTACAGGTTGAATGTTGCTTCATTTCCATCCAACTGCTGATTCATCCAACTGCTGCAAATGATTTGATTCGATTTTATGCTTCTAAGGGGATTGGTCACGGTAAACTTTTTCCCTGCAGACCAGTAAAAGGATTAAGTCTGTCCAAGCATCACACATTTAAATGAAAACCAGAAGCAAATCACTGTTTTACAATGTTAGTGTTTGGAATGAGCTACCTGGGTTGCCATAAAGTTTGATTATTTTTGGACAGCTTAGCCTTAAATATGTGACAGGTGGGAGCTATCAGCGTTGAAGGACAAACCTAGTTGTACTAGGGATTATAACTGCATTGAACTCTGCATTTGTTAAGACAGAAGGTTCAATCATATGCTTAACTGAGCAGATTTAAGGGCCACAGAGCCCCCAGTGGACACACCTAGTCGTGGCTTCT
Organism: Limnodynastes dumerilii; assembly: GCA_011038615.1. Lineage (NCBI taxonomy): Eukaryota > Metazoa > Chordata > Amphibia > Anura > Limnodynastidae > Limnodynastes > Limnodynastes dumerilii. The sequence goes on from WWET01002221.1 coordinate 228,904, forward strand.
AGGTTGTGTGGCTAGGGACCTGGGAGCCAAAAGCAAAGAATGAAAAATAGAAGGCTGGGAAATATGAATGGTCAAGTAGGTGAAAAGAGAGGATATAGATGGTGAAGGAGATTAAGAGATAATGAGTAGATATAAGGTGTAAATTGAGAGAAAATATAAATATATTGTACAAAATAAAATACAACAAAACAATTTTACATACAAAGCAAGTCAACCAAGATAGAACAATTCAGTGTTATGGATATGTAGAACGGTCTTAAAAGCAAGCTAAACAACAATTCAAAGAGTAGCAAAACAAGTGTTATGACAAACGTGTCAATAAAAACTAAATGGGGTAAATATCAATTCACTTTCTAATCTTCTGACTGTGACTATGATATCTGGATAGATCAGCTAGCTGTGTGCTACATCATGCAATCGTCTATGTACTCCCATATGCACAGCCACATTCTGACTGACAGGGCTAACTTAACTTTTCTGTTTAATGTGCTTGCAGAAGTACTGAAGTTTGGTTTAGAATTATGAGGTTAGTCCTATACTGTAAACTGAATTAAGATAAAATAGATAATTGCAAACTTAACACCCCTCTGTCAGAAGTTCCAGTTAGATAACCAAGATAGGCAAACATGCACATTGTGAAAAAGCATCAGTGATCAGAACTGAATTGCATGGAAGAGAAATAGAATTCCAAGGTCTGGATCTATGTATCATTTATCATCTGTTATTTATGATTGTGTTAACTATTCTAAATGTCTCACCCTCCGACGCCTGATAAGTACTATATCCAGCTTTTACGCTCATACATAACACTTGTCCCTGCTGCTCAGCACTCTAGAACAATTAAATATTCCATTACATGGTTCCCCAAACTCATTCCTCTGTGACCCTAACAGTGCATGTTTTCCAGACCTCCTTGCCGGAACACATTTGTGTTCATTACTGACGGATACATTTTAGCATCTCCTCAGGCTGTAGTTATTATTTCTCTTGAGATTTTGGACTAGATCTATAGTTTGAAAATAAGAAGAAGTAAGTGGAAATTTACACCTAAAACCATGTTGATGTGCAGGGGAGGCAAGTTTCATCTGTTGCAAACATTAGAAGTGTTGCAAGGTGCTGTTCGCTAGCCCAAGTTTAAATAATAACTTAAAAGAAAAGCTAGTCAATATGTGTGCGCAATAAGCAGAAGGAAAGTATTCTCCCAGAATGCACATTTATTTGACCTCCCCTGTGTCATTTTTCTGAGGACTGAGCTTCGGAAACACTGTTCTAGAACTTCCATAATAAAGTAAATCCTGTGAGTTTCAAAATCACATTAATATACCCTCAGTATTCAGCTTATTTTAAAAGTCTCAAACACAACAAGGTTAACACTGATGCTATAATAGTGTGCACACGTTTTAGATGTAAAACACATATGACAATGAACACATCGTTATAGATGTTTGATTAATTGAAGCCCTATTAGTTTGAAAACAGAAAATGTTACTGAAATAAAAGTTGTCAGTTTAAAGATGACAGAATCTTACCTTGACAGACCAGAAGTCAAAGGACAGAAGGAGCAGGATAGTGACAAAACACGTGACAAAGCTTTTGCTGAACCAGTCACAGAGCAAATAAGCAACAATTGCGCCAACTCGAAAAAATAGATGGAAAAATGTAGCCAGGGGATGCCTATGGAAAAACAACCCAGACATTGTGCTACATTACAGACCTGTAATATGTACATTTTCATTTAATACCCCTAGTCAAAACAATGTTATAATGGGAGAGGGCCTATCCACTGTCTAAACGTATTAAACAGAATGAGAAGCCAGTAATCGAAAGACCCTGGAAGTGAAAAGGCAGGGTATACACGGAATTAATTAGTATAATCCACAATCCAAAATGAGTAAATATTGACTATACTCACAGAGAGAAATATAAAATGAACACACTGGAATAAATAGGTAAATTTGGGGATTAAAGAATAAAACTTTTAATTCTAGGGGCAGATTTACTAAACTGCGGGTTTGGAAAAGCGGAGATGATGCCAGATTCTAGCTCTCACTTTCTTTTTACATACTAGAGAAATTCAGCTAAAATCTGATTGGTTGCTATGGGCAACATCTCCACTTTTCCAAACCCGCAGCTTAGTAAATCTGGCTCTAGGTCTAAAAAATGAAAGAGTGAAATATAAAAATACACACCTTGAAGAATTGTAACAAGATACACGGTATATCAATAGATTTGCAATATTTGTGTAGTTGAAAAGTAACTGGAGACAATAGCAATTCACCCACATGTATCTCATCAAAATGAGATTAGAGGGTAAGATAGGAAGATACTACAAGACTAATAATTAATATACAGCAGCAAAAGTATACATTGTATTCAATACAGAAAGAAACGCTAATCACAATAGGAGACATTTAATATGTATAGCAGATAACAGCGCTCTGTATAATCACAGGGAGATGGTCACAAGTGAAACACAACAGAAAGAGTTATATATTCAATAAACCAGTGCAGTGAGAAACCACACTGTGCATGTGTAGAACAGGAGCAGGGAAGATGGAAGTGAGTGAGTAAGTTGGACGCAAGGGCCTATGTCCTTTTGCTCTGCGCTAGTAGAACAGGGCGTTCCAAAATATTTACAGAGAAAGCAGGTGTTTCAATGCTTCTGCTATGTGCAAATTCCATGTGTTTCCCCATCTTAGTGGATAGTGTAAATGTAGACACAGGTAATTTTCTATTACAAAATGGCCCTATTTGTCATATAAACAGTGAACATAGAAAAAATTAAGAAAATTACAAATTTATTAATGACTTCGTCAATTAATAAAAATTCAGGTCATACACTATACTACAGTTCAATTTGTTATGCCTGAATAGCACCGGAAACACGCCTGGCCAACCTGTGGCTTCCCATGTAGTAAAAACCCCTGAAGGTCCACAGTTTGGCCAGTCCTTTTCTTACAAGGAATTTTCCTGGTAGGCCGGTGGCCTCTGAAGGCCACTCAGCAGCTCCTATTTTATTTGAAGAAGACTGGCATATTGACTGTCATGGTTGATGGTTCCTAAAATGATGTCTTTATAGAACTGAGATCATTTGAATGTTGTATATATTGGGTGGTGGTCACTAGGATGCTGTATGTTTCAGGCGGTGGTCACTAGGATGCTGTGTGTTTCGGGTGGTGCTCACTACGCTACTGTATGTATTGGGTGGTAGTTACTAGGAAGCTGTATGTATTGGATAGTGGTAACTAGGATGCTGTATGTTTCAGGGGGTGGTCACTTGGGTGGCAGTGATTACCTGCATTGCATAGAGGTCACTATAAATCTCATTATTGGATTGTGAAATATTAGTCAGTAGATGTCTTTGCTTGAAACTCTTTTACATAACAAACTTAACAATACATATCATGTACTGTGCACTGCTTTTATCATATATTTCTGTATTCTGTAGTAATCCAGTTTACATATTCTTTTGACTCCGCCAGTAGTGATCACGCCCACATGTGGCCGTTTGCAGATTTTTCCAGGGCCACTTTAAGGGGCTGAACCTGTTCTACGGCCGCCGGCGTGGTTATGGTGGCCGTATGCATAAGATAGGCAGTTTTGCCGATCTGCGCATGCACCGGGCAGATGTTGCCCGGCGTAGTTAAGGAAACCCATTCCTTAGGATCGGGCGTACCTAACTATTGCGTAGTTACAGTTGAGGGGGCGTTCCTCACTGTAAATACGCAACAGTTACGGAAGGAAGGCGGAGGGAGGTAAGGAAATGAGGGTGGGAGGGCGGGTTTGGGCAGTTATGCTCCTGTGGCCAGCGTAATTTCACACTGCTACGCCGGCTGAAGTTAGGGTAGCCTTCAGTCGGCGTAATTACGCCGGCCACAGGGGGAGTGCATGCCAATACGCTGTGCATTAGTACAGCGCATCGGTGGAAGTATGGATCAGGCCCTAAGTTCCCAATCCGCCCATGCGCCACCCAAAAGGGAATATTCACTCACCAAGTTATGCACAAACAGAGAAGAATATTTTAGTGAGTGTAAGAAAATTTAATTGAAAAAAAATAATTGCATTTTTGGCTTTAAAAGTGTACTGTATATAAAACACAAAATAACAAAGGAACATAATAAAATTGTGTGTCTCTATTTTGATCCATATCATACAAGATACATTCAGATGAACAAGATGTACAATTGCTGTTTATCAGGAATATTTTGCATGTGTTTATCAAAATTTAATATTTTATTTTCATTCTACAGCAAGTTTCTACCACTTCTGCCATCAACAAAAAGATCAGATTCATTGCAGTTGTCCTGAGAGGCAGATACAGTGCAAAATAACAACATAAAAATTATCAAATGGTTATAGTTGTGGAATACACTTAACTTATAGGGGCTAATTCAGAGTTGCACTTACACTGCAAGTGTAGACCTAAGGAATACCATGCTGAACTGCAAGGGGAGCCAAATTTAAATTGTGAAAGCAAAATTATATTTGAGAGGTGAAATTTCTTAGCTCAACTCTATTTTATAAAGTTAAACATAATGATATGCAGTATTTGAGTTCTGTGTGCAAAAGTAATGTATTTTGCCTGCATGCAAAAGATTTAACATTAATTAGCACCCTTCACTTTGAAAAATGGTATAAACTGAGCTGTACACGTACACCTAGGTGTATGTGCAACTCTGAATCAGCCCCATAGACTGATAAGCTTACCTGCACTCATTAAATTATATCTGCTAGGAGAGAGTGCACTGCTTGTTAAGTTTATAAAAAGATCCTTTGTGTCCCTCCATTTCCCTGGAACTCTGAGCAGGAAATGAATTACTGGAGCACACTACATTGTTTGAACACCTGAGGAGCACAACAGCCCAGCCAGCAATGGAAGGTGAATTATTCATAATCTGTGTGACAGAAGCCTGGAATGTACACTGTAGTGTTCAATACACATCCGGCACAGAGAACCCCTGGATTCTGCAGCTGATATTAATAGGTGTCATTTCCAAAAAATTACTATGAAATAGATTAAAATATCAATAATAGAACTGGGGTGACATGTGTCCTAAATCCTTCAGCTTAAAGAGCTGAACTAAAGAACCGCAAATAGAATGGCAGGGGATAAAATGGAGGAAGTGGGTTATAGGTAGGACTCAATATTTATTAAATGGCCATATTGCTCCATTACCACTCTCTAAGTAAATGGTTACCATACTCTAATCCAAAAAATGTTTAGATTCCTAATTTAATAATTTACTATAGTTACACATCTTTTAAATATGAGATCTGGTGATTGCTAGTTAATTTTTAACAGGGTTATTCCACATCAAATCAGCACAGGGTTTTAACCTGATCATTTCAGATTGTAATGAAATTCTGTATAATAAATGCAGCAATGGGTGTAAAGAAAATACCCAAATCTTGGGCTGATATGTACACTGGTTTTGAAGTTGTATGTATTTAAAGCTGCTATTTTTTTTTTATGTGCTATTAACAGGGTTTTAAATTCCATTTGCATCTCACTTAATTGAGCTAGAGAGCTCTTGTAGCATATGATCCCAAAATAAACACTTTTTTTGAGGTGTTTTTTTTTTTTAAATTAAAAAAAAAATGGCTTTCAGAACATCAACATTTTAATTTAAAAAATGTTACATTTTTCATCTTTATTAAAACATACTGCTGATTTATATATCATATGAAAGCCAATAAAAAAGGTTTAAAAAGAGACCTTGCTCAATGCTCTAGCTCAATTAGATGAGCTGCAAACGCAATTTAAAAATGGTAATAACTTATTTTTCATTTAAAATAATGGCAGCTTTAAATACATATAACTTCATTACCAGTGTACATCAGCCTAATATTTTTGGGTTTTCTTTACACCCATGGTAGCATTTACAATATCAAAAATAATTGAAATTGAGAATGTAAAGGTAGACATTTTTCAGAAATTGTGTTGATTTGATGTGGAATGACGCACTATTTATAATAAAGCAAATGAAAAAGGAAAAACAATAATTAAGAAATAAAAAACACTTTATAGAGGTGCAGATAAAGATGAGCTGCAACATGAACCAATGAATAAGTTTTGCTCAATATAAATTTTATTTAGTAACAGCATTAGTCGTCACACCTGATTTGTGCTTTTCTTAAAACCAATTCTTCTTCATTTCCTAAATCCAGAGACACATCCTCAGTATCGTCTACAGCAACCTGCAAAACAAGACTGACAGATAAACAAGACATGCAGTGAAGGGTTTGAGGATCATTTATTATGGCATGAAGCTGAATTATTAACATGCATACAAAAATAGCAATAGTTACATAGACTGCAGTGACACATCATTTATAATGTATTTTTATCCACTTGGAACACGGGCTTATTGTGCTGATAGCAGCAAGCAGAAGAGCGTCAGTAATAAAGTGTTATTTAAAGGGATAAATGCCAAGATATGTGGACATCACAATAATAATAATAATATAGAATAACTGTGCTCATTGAAGTGCATTCTGCAAATAAGTAATAATATAATATTTGCAGCTTTATTTCAGAGCTTTGCAAGATTATACATCACAGGGACATCCTCATGCAGACCAGGCCGGCCTAAGAGACAAGGGACAAGGACACGGACAAGGGAGGATGACTGATACCTGCTTCATCGTCTCTGCAGTGCTGCTAATCTTCTGAAGCTCCCTCCCTAATGCTTCTCCTCCGTTGTTGCCATGCGAGCTTAGGCGGGACTCCGTTGCTATGCAACACGTCCTGTGATTGGAGCAGCCATGTAATGTGATCCCTGCTTTATCCAAAAGGCTGCGGTGAAGTGAGGTGCGGCCATATTTGTAAAGGGATTGTGTAAGTAATTGAGGCTGTGACAACAGTGATATATTGTAACAACATCTTTTGGTCTGATACAGAGTAAGGAGTAACTGCTCATCTGCATTTGAACAAACTATATTGTATGTAAAAGGTGCAATATGTGTATTTTTTTCCTTGCAGAGAAATTACTGGCTGATTTTGATTATTGCACACAAATTCTAAACAGCTTTATTTTAAAAACTCTTACTTTTAGAGTTGAGATACAAAACATCACTTCTCAACTCTTTCTATTTCAACATTCATAATTTGCTTCCCCATACTTTCAACATGGTTTTGCCAACAGCAGATTTGCTCATTTTTTGCCCCTCCTAATTCTGGATCAACCCCTGTGAGCACAAAAGAGGCTAAAATATGTTATTCCACAATAAATACATCTTATATGCAACAATTTATTTGAATTAATAATTGAATATTTTGTTCTATATGAAAATCAAACTGAAAAATTTAAATCTACTTGATTCTTGTCAATATGATTGGTGAAAGAAGAAAGATTACAATATTTTACCTTTATTTGGAAAGGGCATAATAAAGCGATAATAAATAATTGAAAAGGTATACAGCCAGCGCCTGAGGATAATAAGACTGCAGCATGGATGCAAGTGGTCTGGCCAGTAGAACTTAGGTTCTTTATTGACAATGTGTGTGCATTAACCATTACCATTAAACTTAGCCATGTTGTGATGCACTACAGCCAGTGTAACACACTATGGACCAGTTCTAGTGCCAGAGTTTGGAAAAGGTGGATATGTTGCCCATAGCAACCAATCTGACATTCTCTAGTTTGTAAAAAGAAAGTGAGAGCTAGAATCTGATTGGTTGATTATAGGCAACATCTCCACTTTTCCAAACCCGCAGCTTAGTAAATCTGGCCCCTAGTCCTCTGCTTCTGCTGTGCTCAGAGTTTTGAGCGCAGCAGAGATCCAATGATGGATCCAAACTCATACACAAGTGAGTTACCATATCAGAAGATTTTCATGCCATAACCATGTTAAATGAGGACAGCTCAGAAATCTGGATAGCATGTAAGGGCTAAAACAGCCCTTATTGTATATTTAAATACCTTCCCCGCCCACCTAGCATGTATATATTAATATATATGGGGGACTTGGGGGACTCATTTAAAAAAAAATATTTCTATTGAAACAATGAAAACCGCATACAGAACATCACAATATAATTGTTCACAATGTCACAATATCTCAATAAAAAGACGCAGTAATACATCACAGATATACATGGTGAATTATGGGGGACTAATTTTCAAAAAGAAGATCTAGATCTGAATAAGTTCTGATTTTTAAAGGAGGCAAAGTGGATCCGATCTGATTTTTAATGAAGGCTTCAGAGGTTTCATAGATCACCAGTCTTGTGCCTTCGTTCAAAAAGCTTCAGCAAAGAGTAATATATAGATATAGGACTTCTATTCTCAGAGTGCCCTCAATGGATGGACTTGTATTAGCTGATTATAGCGTGAGTGAGCACCTGAGTACTTCACCTGCATTGACACATTGAGGGCCATCCACTTGTGAGTATATATACTGTATATACATATACACATACACAAACATCTGATAGGTGTGTGCATGTGTATATATATATAAGGAAGTATATAGGGTACAATGGAGTCACTCAAGAGACTTAGTAGATTGCAACAGGTGCCTATGCAGCAATTTAATGCATAGAAACCGACGTTTCAACCGGTAAGAATCCGGTTTTCATCAGGGTAACAGCAAATTATAAGTGTACATACAACAAAATAGTCAAGCAACCACTTATACAGACACACTGATTCAAAATTAGCTTACCCGGTCCCATCGCAGATGCCGCCGCCGAGCCGGAAGTCACAGACCTCAACCAAGCCTCGTTCTCGGAGTAAACGGGAATGAGGTCAGACTTACCACGCAGCCGACGTACGTTGCTAGGTGACCTGGGATGCTGAAGTCCAAGTGCTAAAAACATAAAAACAAATGACAGTTAACCACCTCCATAATAATAAAAGCAATAAAGACATAGGGGGTGATTCAGAGATGCGATTGCGAAAAGATCGCAAATATATGCACCTTAGTTAAGATCTTACCAGGTTACAGCCCACTGCATAAACAGTCACTCCCCTTGCAAACAGCGGCAGATCTTAAAGTTAGACCACCATTGACTAACCCTAACTCTGCGCTGTCATTTGAGATCTTAAGGGAAGTAGTAGCGTTTATTTGCGA